>MU225863.1:4123226-4172998 GCA_018584345.1 Thuja plicata
GCTGGTGAAGGCAAAAGACCCAGGGTCCTGAAAACTAACCGTTGGAAGATGTGCGCGAAAAGTGAGCTGTCAGGCCCATGTGGACGTCACGTGGTTATGCAATAAATGGGAGTTATGGCAATGGCAGCGGAGCCAACTGTTTGAATGTGCAAAAAGTGGAGGCCACTTGGATAGTTTTGAATGCATACGTGGGACAAAAATGGGCCATTAAGGCTAGTTTTAGGAGGAGAGAGAAAACCACCTAGTTAAAACTGGCCGAGAGCTGAGCTTCATCCAGGCGGTATTCTATCTGGAATGAGCTTGTAAATGCGGATGAAAAGCAGACAGAGCACGATGAGCTTGACAAAAGACCGAGTGAATACACACAAGATATACATCATATTAACAGTAGAGGTGAAAGGTATACACATGAAAAGTGGAAGGATACACATTAATATACACTAAATATACATATATATAAAATGAAGAGCACCTACATTAACAAAACAATGCTGAACATGTACAAGCATATACAATACCTACAGAATATACTACACCTACACAAAGGGCAGACAACCCTCTGGTAGAGCTGACCTACCAACGGGTAGCAAGCCAGATGACCAAGACAAAAACAAAATGAGGAAACAAGATGAAAAACGCAAACAAACACCAACAAAACATGACAAAAAAGAAAGAAAATGAAGGAGAGAAACCAGACACCAACCTGAAAAATGGAGAAAGGAAGGAAGGCAAGGTGCCGCAAACACTCTGCAACAACTTCTACCTTCAAATGATCACCACTCAACACCAGAAACCACTTGCAATTGTTCAGAACAGCTCGGAATAGCTAGCACTAGATTCTCGCTAAGATCGCTATGATACCGCTCCGAAATCATTCAAATTGCTTAAGTGTTTTAATTGTGGTAATTGTGAAAATGATAGGTGATTTCTATTTATACCCAAGGTAAAAAGCAAGTTACCTTTCCTTCCACAAACTCCAGAATAGGCTGACCTCCAGACTCCGGGCCTGGGGATTCCGCGTGACCATACCCTCTTACGAAAAGAAGACATCGTGACAGAGAATCCCAGAGTTTGGAATCCAGATCTTGGATAAGGAATGACCAACTCTAGGGCCAGCTCCCAGAGACATGATAAGATAAAACACAAAGCAAAACAAACACCGCGAGAAAGAAAACCTGGAGAAGGAAAACAAAAGAAACAAAAGAAAAAGACAAGGCAAGGGCCAAAAACAGAGAACAAAAAGGGGGACCCAACATTTTGCACACAAAATGTAGGGATGGGGATGCAGGGCATAACAAATGGTGACCATCTAGGATGAATGCCTTAGCGCATTTGAGAACTACAGAATCTCTGGTTAGAAAAACTAGAACAAATCGTTACTCAAAGCATCTTTTGTGTAAAGAGTAATGTGTTTGAGAAAGTCTGGCCATACGCGATTTAGTCCATGATCTTTTCATCAGTGGTGAAGTGTGTGCTTTGAAAGAAAATCAAGCTGATGACCTTTGGGAGAAGCAGAGAAGAGGCACTGAGTATATCAAACCCTGAAGTCATCAGATTCGCTCGTTTCTCCTTGAGACCGGAGTTTCATACCATTTCTTTTTCTTGTTATTTTGTATATTTCTGGATGGGAGGGCGGTACTTCTTTCACCATCAAGCTTAAGCTTAGCTAAATTTAATGGCAGTACTTATTTCACGCTTTCACCCACCTTAATATGCTGAATGAAAGAGAAGAAATCCAGACCCGAAAAGAATCCTTTTAAAAGTTCAGACTTGGGTCAACCAACTAGTGCAACCGATCTACCCTCGATGTGTCTGATTACTTGTTCCTTACTTTTTATTTCACTGATTACCAGACTTCCAGAGATAAATCCGATGAAGATTACTCATAATGTACTACAAAACTTGCAAAATAACTTTGAAGACCGAACTGATTCCATCATGTTAACCATAGATTCCTAAGTTCACCGCCATGTTAAAGACAACATCCCGGAGACTAGATGTTATGTGAAGCATCCCAATCCTCACAAGAGAGAGAAAAATGTCGGGACCCAAAAAAGAAAGACAAGAAAGCCAAAGATAATGTAAAAGAAAAAGGGCGGTCCTGGGAGATGGCCAACAAAACTATTTACAAGACAAGGTACCTCCCAACGAAGCATCGGGAAAGAAATATTTACAAGCAAGGAACTTTACATAAAATACAACTCTAGGCAAACCAACCTTATTCGAAATAATGTTTGAGAAACTTTTCATTGACAGGCAACAAGATAGGTTCTTCAGTCATGGTATTAAGGTGGTAGGTATTTGCCCCGCAGATCTCTAAGATTAGGTATGGTCTGAGCCAGAGCCGTTGGAACTTAGTGTGCTTTCCTTTCTTTTCCTAGGCCTTGTCCCACAACAGGACCAAGTCTGAAATATGAAAGGCCTTGTATTGGGCTCTTTGGTCAAACCATCTTTTTACCACTGCTTGGTGATGTGCAAAATGTTTAAGAGTTGTGTCTCATTGTTCTTCCATCCACACCAAATTCAAATGCCGAACCTCCATAATATTATCTCGGTTGCTGAATTCCTACATAAATTGCAAAACTGGGATCTGTAAGTTGATTGGGAATACTGGGTTCTGGCCATAAACCAGATGAAATGGGGATGTTCCCAGGGTAGCCTTAATTTGAATGCGATCCACCCAGAGGGCGAATCTCAACTTTTGGTGCCAATCCTGGGGATTCTGTTCTAGTAGGTGTTTGATCACTTCAAGCAGATTCTTGTTCGTTTATTCGGCAACATCGTTCCCCTAAGGGTAATAGTTGCTGGAAAACTTCAGAGTGATCTTCTGATTATAGGTCCATTCAAGTAGTTGTGCTGAAGAAAATGCCAGACCATTGTCACACACTATAGAAAAAGGCATTCCAAATCTGGTGACAATGTTTTCTTTCAGGAATTTGATAACTACGTTTGTCGTGTTGTTCTTGCAAGGTATCACTTTCGACCACCAGGTGCAGTAATCAGTTGCGGTTAAGATGTATCAGTGGTTGGCAGACAAGTTGGGGTTGATTTCCTCGATAAAGTCAAATACCCATTTGGTGAAAGGCCTAGCCTCAAAGACTGGCTGTAAGGGCATAGCCGGGTTACGCTCATGATGTGCCGCGGTTTGGCAAGTATGGCATCTTCAGACGTGAGTGTAAACATCTTTGAATATATAGGGCCAATAATATCTGGCTCAGAGGATCTGATGGGTAGTGGCGTCAGCTGAGCCATGCCCATTTTGAAACTACCCTTGGAATTCTTTGATTATTTTCATAGCTTGGTCCCTGTCAATGCACTGAAGGTACAATCCCTCATAGTTCCTGCGATAAAGCGTGGAGTTTTTGATCATGAAGTGAGCACTTTTGATCTATAGGGAACGGTATTTTTTGGGAGGTAACCCCTCTAGGCATCTATTGTTTAACAATAAGTACACTAGATCGGTGTGCCACGGGTCTCGAGTGATAGACTCCACTATGTAAGTTTGACTTTCTATGTGGGGAGTCTCTTTTGCCATCGCTCGACTTAGTCCCTGGCCTCGGACTATCTTCATGGGTTGCATTTCCAAGTCATACTCCTGGAGGATGGCCATCCATTTCCCCTATATTTCACCCAATTCACTCTGCATTAGAAGAGATTTCACAGCCTGGTCTGGGATGATAGCATGTACCTTGCTCCAGAGAATATAATGCCAGAATTTCTTCACGGCGTGAACAAGAGCAAAGGCCTGCTTTTCTAATGATGAATACTAGATTTCGGCATTTTTAAAGGGGGAGCTCATAAAAGCTATGGGTCATTCTTCCCCTTCAACCTTTTGTGTCAGTACTGTCATGGTAGAATGCAGTGAAGCAAAGGAGTAAATGTAAAATGGAAGGGAGTAGTCTGGACTAGCCAGGACATGTGCCTCCGTTATCGTTTGTTTAATCTGGGTGAATGCCCACTTTGCTTCAGGACTCCACTCAATCTTGGTATCCTTTTTCATCATCTCATTGAGTGGCTTTACTATCTCGGTGAATCCAGTGATGAACCGCCGGACAAAGTTGATCTTTCCGAAGAAATATCTCATCTATTTCTTGCTACCGGGCATTTGTAAATTTAGAAACACTTCAACTCTCTCGGGGTCGATGGATATACCCTTCTCGGAGACAATATGCCCAAGAAACTTCCCTTTAGTGACCGCGAATATGCATTTCTTAGGGTTGAGGGATATTCCATACCAGTGACATCATTCACAAATCTAGGCAAGGTGGGCGGCATGGTCACACCTGTCCTAGGAAAAGATGATCAAATCATCCATGTAGATGATTATGCACTAATTTACAAGGCCCTCGAACGTAATGTCCATAGCCTTTTGAAATGTGGCCCCTGCGTTGATCAAGCCAAAGGGCATCCTCTGATATGCAAACGTTCCCCACTTGGTGGTGAACATCATTTTCTCTCTATCTTCATACTTAACCATAACTTGGTTCTATCCAGAGTATCCATCTAAGAAAGACATCATCTAGGATCTATTCACTATCTGCAACACCAGATCCAACGAGGGGAGAGGGTGATTATCCTTCTTGGAGGCTTTATTCAAGTTTTGTAAATCCAAACAAAGGCAAATTTCACCACTCTTCTTCCTAACAGGGACCAAATTGGCAACCCACGTAGTGTTCCGGATTGGAAAGATTATCTGGGATGACAATAATTTCTCCACCTCTTGGTGAATCAGAGGCTCAATCAACGGGTTGATTGGTCGTTGCTTTTGTCGTAAAGGCTTAGCATCAGGTTTTAGGGGGATGATATGAGTCATAATAGATGTGTCATATGTTTTCAAATCCTCATATCCCCATGCGATCATGTCTATGTATTCTCAGAAAACTGTGAGAATCTTCTCCTTCTCCTCAGGGGAGCAGGAGGTACCAATGTGTATCATCTTTTCTTCACCAAGCTGGCAGATGTTTACTTTTTTAAATCTTCCTCCCTCATAGGAGGATGATATCTTTTCCTGACCCCAATGGTCCAAGTCAAAGATACATTCAAGTGCGACCATCCCCTTCGGGATGGTGTTGGTAGGTAGGTCCATGATCCCATCATCTTCATCACCCTACCCAGTCTCATCATGGTCTCGTTCTTCTACTATCTGGTCCTCGAAGACACCAACATTTTCCATGAAGGCCAGGATATGTTGGTCATCTTCAAAAACCTGAAAGTGGGTGACATTATCTAGAATGGACGGGGTGGGGATCATCTCAACAGAAAATCTCCAGAGTCGTGAGCCGGCCATAGGCTCAAGTGTGCTAACAAAAATAGCAAGGGCATCCAGGACATAATTCCGTCACCGAGGAATAAGATCAATGTCGAAGGCATCAAAATATTCAATAAGGCTCCATGCCTGATTGCGGTATGTAGCCAGCCTCTTATCATGCCATGTATATTGACTCCAGACCTGTTTAACAATCAACTCTGAATCACCTAGAGCCCAGAGGCGGGTGATCCCTTTCCTTAATGCGAATAGGAGTCCAAGGATCAAAGCCTCATACTCTGTAACATTGTTTGTGTAGTTGAACTGCAACCTGTAGGATGCGAGGAAGGATTTCCCTCATGGGTTGATCAATTCTACTCCAGCCTCACAGCCTTGTTTGGACCAAGACCCATCAAACTTGAGGGTCCATAGGTCGTCGCTTGTAGTCTCAAGCTGGGGAAATGGAGCAGCTTTTGGATTATCTTTGGGAGACTTGGGAGGAGCTTCCTCTCGCACTAATTGCACATGGGTGAGGTTCGCCTCTGGAGGGGTTTGAAATTGAGATCCCTAGGGAAATGGCACTAAAGAAGTGCTTCTAGTAAGGATACTGGGTTCCAGGGAATTAACTGTATGTTCTTTGCTCCAGAGAGCGCCAATGTGTCGGGTAGCGATGGAAAGGCAAGGCTCACACTCTAACTTTGAATGCTTCTGATAGTGTACCTAGCACTAGGTGCCAGACAAGAGTTTAGCGGGGGTCGATGTGGTACCCTAAGAGTTAACATCGACCCTCAACATTTATTCTAGGTCTTGGGGTCTCTGCAGAACTATGGGTCCTCTTCCAAGGTGAAATTGAACATTAAGATTTCAAAGGGTTGGTACACCCCGGGGGAAGTCTCAGAGAATAAGACCTCATTAACCCTCCTAACTTCGGTAAGGGCTTGCTTCATCTAGGGTTCACTTTCAACCTAGATTTTGTTTGATTCCCCTTCCCAGGGGAGCCACAAGTGGGAGAATTCGGTCGAAAAGTATCCATTCAAGGACTTAGACCAATTCCAGCTTAGTAACATCCCATAAGTCTCTGGGATGTCCACCACTTGGTTGTTGATTATGCTGGCTATCCTCGGGTCCTGGATGAGCTGTATCTGGACATTCTTCAATTCTCCCACCATTTTCATAGCAGTTTTATCCAGTTGGATTACCACACCATTAGATGGGGTGGGTCAGAATCTGAGCTTCTGGCATATGGATAAGGGCATGATGTTTCCCAAATCTCCAGAATCTACTAGATAGTTATGTATGATTTTGCCTTGTATGTTTAGGCCTAGTAGGAATGGAGGATCTTCATTATTTCCCTGGAAGATAGCCATGTTGGCATCCTCAAAAGAGATAGTCTTGGGTGGGCGACTGACGACTTCCGAGTTTCCCAAAAGTTTCAGAAGAGACTTCTTCTGCTCGGGATAGTTTAGCAAAGCCTCCATCAAAGTCATGGAGGTGGTGGTTTGTTCTAATGCCTTTTTTATGTCAAACCTTCCTCCCGAGAATTGGTGGGTTCCCTCGACCAATTCTTTCGCTTGGTTAGAGCTAGAACCTTTTGGAGGGACATGTCAATTAGTTGTATTGTCCCAGGTAGGATTTTCCTTGGTAGGAGATGTCAGTGTGTAAACTGGTCCTTTACCGGCTTGGCTTTGAGTGTTGTAAGGAGTCTGGGGGTTGGTGAAGGCATTGGCCTCAAAGGCCGGAATCTATTCATCAAAGAATCCCTGTAATTCAAATTCTTCTTCATCTTCTTTGGTCGATCTGAAGAAGACAGTCTCACAAGTGAATGCACCGTGAGTTAGCTCTTGCACAGGAGGTTTTGGAGGAGTATGGTCAGATGAATATTGCCTGTCCAGCTGGGAAATCATGATGACTTTCTCCAGCATGGCACAGTTTACCTCGTTGTGGGAGCCTATCTCGTGCAATCTACACCAATTGGTCATGGGCTAGAAGTCTGCGACTAGTGTGAAATGGGATGGTCCAGCACCACTTTGATTGGCATTTTGGTTCAGAGGTGGACCTCCAGTGTTCGCATTATTGTTCCATTGTTTTTGGTTGGGTCGAGGCCCGTTGTTAAAGTTTCTTCCTCCGAAATTGTTGTTTTGTTGGCCGGAGAAAATATTCCCTCTTTGGGAATTGGAGTTCTGGGGTGCATAGGACCCCACCTTCAGTTGACCCATATCCACCATTAGGGTGGACAACATTCACCAGAGGGATTCAACCTCGGTAGTCAACTGAGTGTTTGTGTCATAGTGTGATGGTTGTTGTTGTTGGTTCCCTGGGAAGGCAGTAGTATTTGTCAGAGTTGAGGGAAAAAATCCTCCAGCTGTGGATGAATGAAAGAAGGGCACTCTGGGCGGTTGTGTCTGAGGTTGTTATTTCTACTGCGGTTGGTTCCAAGGGAAATATTCTAGACCCGGTATTGTTGGAGTCTGTGAAGGATAAACATATCGGGTCTGCTGGTCTATTGACAGTGGTGGGGGATTCATTGCCATCGCGGGGGCACCCATTGCCAGATTGGAGTTATATCCCCCAGCGTATGCAGTTTCGTCAGGGATCATGTTGAAGGGTGTGCTCTGCCCAATCTCGCCCGGGGATTTGTTGAGGCCATGGGATAGTTCTAAGGCTAGGTTGTAAAATTTCACCAAAGTATCCCGGTCACCCGCGGCCATTGTTCTCCAGAGGAGAGTGGCAACGAAGGGGTCCATCGCATTGAGATAGGTCTGTATGGTTACTTCTGGGGATGGAATGAAAGGGCCCGTGCACCGTTTCAAGGCACGCTGGAACCGATGATTGAATGTTGCAAGGGGTTCATTCAGTTCCTTTCTGATGGAAATGAACTGGTTGTGGGACCAAGCTAGGTCCATGTGAATGTGAAAGGCAGCTAGGAAGGCGTCCTCCATGTCCTGCCAACTGTTGATGGAGTTGGTGGGAAGGTTAAGGTACCAGTTCAGTTCACCCTGTCCCAGGGACAAGGGAAACATCTGGGTCACAACATATTCATGCTGGATTTGGTGTCAGTTCATGGCATCTTTGTATGCCTATAAGTGTTCCTCTAAATTTCGTGAGCCTAGGTGTTCATATCTTAGGCAAATCTTCTCTAAGTGTGAGGTTAAGTCATTGGTTGCACCTGAAAAAGTTCCCATAGGGGACACGGTGTTACCTAAGTATGCAGCCATCTGGGGAACTAAATTTTGATCAGGTTGGGAACTGGTCCCCTGGACTATCTAGGAAGTTTGGATATTCTGAGGTACAGTAGACCCCCAGACAATAGTGGCTGGTGTGGTTTTCGGGGTCCATTTCTTTCAAGCAAGAGGCTAAAGTTTGAAAAACCTTCTAGGGTTAGGGGCTGATCTAAGGATTCTCTAAAATCTCATTGGGGAGAAAGACCCAATCCCACTGAAGGCTTGACTCCTAAAACTATGGCTTGGGAAACCCTTGGGAGGTGTAAAATCAAAATCTCAAGAAGGGGATGAGTTCATGCCCTCCTTCTAGCACCATTTTCTATTGACGGGACTCTTGTGACCGGGTCTGCCAACAGAGGTAAGTTGTCACTGGGTACCGGGGTACCAGCCAACTTTTCCTATAAAGGTTTTCCAGGGAAATGAGATTTCTCGGGCCTCCAAGCACCTGAGAGTCGGGTCTCGACAGTGTGAGGCTCAGTTGGGAGGTGTGACTATTTTCAAGGGGGATAGCTAGTTATCTTCAACTCATTCTCTCTAGGGATTCAAGTAGGTGAGGTTTCTCCAAGCATGCTTACACTTGACAAATAAATTGAAAAAGATCCTACAGGGTTAGAAATATTTCATCTACCTATAGTTATGCAAAACATTCAAAACATCAATAATACTCTAACACACTATACTAAATATTGAAGAAACATACAACCATTAGTTCATATTTCGTCAGTAGCAAAAGAAAGGAGGTCGTTAATCTACTTTAAGTGTTAAAGCAAAGGACATGAAGAACATAAAGCATAAAATACCGTCAACCCAGAAGACAAAATGCCAACAACATCATTGCAAGAAATCTCTCTTCTTCATTAAAATTCCTTCCAGCAAGCACTAGTGCATGGTACAATGGTGTCTCCAAGGGAGCATCTAACTACTGAAAGCTTAAAATATGGAGCATTGAGCTCTACAATTGAGAAATGAAAAATCACTTTTCTATTGCTATGGACTACAAAATCATCAATTTTTCTGACCCTTGGAATGAGGTCGGACTTACTATTTATACACACACACATCTAACCATAACCCTAACTTATGTTACACTATACATTAAAATATATTATCTGGAGGCCGGTACTACTTGCACCACTCTACAAAAGGCCTAGAGATGGAATAGGCCTGTCATGCTAGAAGAATAAGATGAGAGGTAGAGTAGAAGAATCGGCCTCGAAAAGAGGGCTGAGAAGGAGAAAGAAGAAAAATGATCCCCCGGGGATCGAGGCTACATGCCTCATAAATGGGAAAAGTGGCACCCTGTCTCTGATGCGCCACATGTAATGTTGAAGCAGCGTCTTGGGAAGACCATCTGTCAGAAAACCTCTTGTCAATCTGACGTGCCTTGATGTAGCCATCTACCTTCTGACAATCTTTATTAACTACTTTGAAAGTGACCAGTTAGCCTTGGAGACCGAGACAAGGGTTACTGAAAGAATACAAAATGTAGGATTTGGGACTCCAAGATCCAGGAACTTACGTTCCAAAAGAATAAATAATACAAAAACACTTAGGTTTTCTCTGCCCCTTGGAGAACCTTTATTGTTGCTTACTGTCATTGAAGACCTAGAGGAGATGGGAAATTCCATCTTCATCGATGTCTTTAAGGCCGGCTCCCCAGTATTTGGCCACTTCAATCTGTTCCCCCAGATTTGGAACATTTCCCTTAAATTCATCAACCATCTTTGTCACATCATGGCCACTGAGCACCATGCAAGTTATTTGCATCATTTTAGCTCCATCTATTCCCTCCAGGGATTGATACCTTGATTCCAGTAAGTCATCAAACTTCCCCAATACATATTCCTCCGGTGTGCATGTGTCAGTGCTAAATGGATCAGCTTCAGAGACCTTCGTAACAAAAGACTTGTATAAATTGAAAGAATATTGTACCGCATTGAACCTATCCCACAGAGTCCCCACTAGTTGCTTGAGTACCCCCAATGTGAGGTCAAGTCTGGAGTGTTGGGTCCTCACAAAATCATATGACTCCTCTCCCAGAATTTCAGACTCACAGACAATCTCCTCGCCGAGGCCGATGAGTTCTTCTAACTCAACTTTCCATGCCTCATAATTCTCGATGTTCCCTTCCCATATGTTGATAATGGTCTCAGCCTGGTGTAAGACATGGTGGGCCACATATAGATCTGAGAGGATGGACACCAGGAAATGCCAAACGTTTCCCAATTGTAAGGCGACCCATTCATCAACCGCTTGGACCTTCTTTTTCATTGCCTATAATGAGTCTATGTCACTCTGTGGTAGTGGTGCATCAGATGTAGAGGCCTCTGGGGGAATAACATTAATAGGTCAGGCCAGCTCAGTTAGCAACCCCATTAGGTTTGCATTTTTCTCCTTTTCTGCCTTGAGCTTTTGAGCTTCCTTTTCGTAGCGAGCCTCTACTGCCTTGGTTGATTCTCTTAATAGGTCTAATTCCCCCTGCTTTCCTCTCTTCCCCGGATATACCTCTGTGACATTGTAATCTTTGGCTTCAGCCGTTGCTTCGTATGTATCTGGGGAAGGTTTCGTTATTACTGCGACTGTTTCTCCGCCTGGCTCAGATCAAAGAGTGTGAACTGTCCATGCTTTCTTAGCTTTAGGCGGGTCCTATGCTTGAGCCATCATCTCTTCCAAAGAAAGGTGGGCTTTGGGTGTTGATGGGGGGCCTTTCTCTCCTGAGATTCCACCAACCACTATGGCAGGTGGGGTGGCTTTGTAGCCAAAATCTGTTCCTGTGACTTCTCCTCGATATCCTGCTATGCCCCTTCATCAGGATGAGCCTGCTCTGACTCCTTCCTTATGACTTCTGGCTTACAGGTGATGTTTCCTATGGTGGTACCTATATCTTTCACCCTACCATCTATATCTTCAGCAATCTTTGGGTCCTCGTGGGTTTCCCTAGGGTTTTCCTCTTCTTGTTGTTGTTGGTCTTCCTCAGCTTCTGTGGCTAGAGTGTCTTCCTCCATCGATATATCCTTGGGTAATGGGGGAGGCAATGGGCCAAGGTTCAACATTTGGGCTTTAGTGATTACCTCCCCAAATGTTTCCTTTGAGAGTGGCATTTGGAACATGGCAGTTGGGGTCACGGTTGTTCCCGAAGGTCCAGTTTCCCCAGTCGATGCCATTTGTTCACTTTGTTTCTATTGCCCTGAAACTCCTATATCCTGTATTTTTGGTACTTCGAAGGCTATCTATTTCTCTATCCCTTTCTCTTCTTCCATTTGTTCCTCCTGCTACTGTGCAGGTTCCTGTTCTAGAGCTTCCTCCTGCTCTGGGATTTCAGCCTCTGACCGCTCAATGTCTCCCTGCAAATTCCCAAACTTGTCAGTTCTAAAAACATCATCAAATTCATCTTGAGGGGGAGGGTTTGCTGGGACATGAGTGGGATCTGGTTCCTTTTCCAGCTTTGGGGAGTCGGAAGAAAGGATTTCTACTTGTGGGATCTGAGGCATCCCTAGCTCTGGTTCTGCCTTCAGCTTTGGATTAAGCCTTTTCTTCCGTTTGGTGACCAAAGGAGGCCCCGCATCCCTTAGCACCTGCTCCTCTTCTGAATCAACTCCGGTTTCTTTGACCGTTAGCACTGCTAGAGAAGGGGAAGAAGGAGGATGGATCGGTCTGGTCATGAGCACCGGAGTAGCCAACCGTGTGATTAACTTCTCCCTCATCTACTGGGAGGCCGCTATTGATCTCTTTAGTTGTTCTTTTATGGGGGTATCTTGCATAGTTGGAGTCTCCATTATTCTTTTTCCCCTATCTTCTCCTTGTGAAGAAGTTCTAGCCCTGGGGGTTAGCTTTGGTACCGGCTGGGCAGCCCTGCGGGTACTCCTGGGGCATACTTTCTTAAAGTATACGTGGCTACACTAGACCACGTTGTGGGTAAATTCCTCAATGGTGGGCCCCTCATAGGCATTCCAATCCACTAGTGGGAGGGCCAACTTATCAATCCCCTTTGCTTTGTACTGGGGGCCTATTGTCGATCCGGCGTCTGAGAAGTCATCCGGAAAGTTCTAGAGCTTCAACCTTTCCATCATCCCCATAGTCATCCGGACGTAATGCTGACTCTGGAATTCAACGTCATCCTAGAAATCTTACCAAAAGTTCTCCATGTGGTTTTGGTGGGGCTCTGATGCCCGGGGAAGTGCCAATGCAATTTTTCCATGGGGATCAAAGTTCTTCCGCACTAGATAAAATTATGCCAGGTTCAAGCTCTTGAGTTCATTGTCTGCCTCCTTGACTGTGGCTAGACTGCACGAGTAATTTCCACAAGTGATTTGGAATGGGATATTTGTCACCTTCTTTAAGGTGTAGAAGGCATGCAATTCCATTATTTGTCTGCAATACTCCAAGAGAATTATCTTGTTCCCACAATGTTTGGGCAACAAGTAAGGTTTCCCAGAGAAGCCGGTTACCCTTATGTATGTATGCTACTGGAATTGTATGTAATAATGGCCATAAATTCTTACCAGATCCATTGCATCCATGGAGAGGCGGTATCCTGCATCCCAAGTAGGTATGAGCAGGTTGTAGTAAATGAAAGCGTCGTTCACCCGATAGAAACTGTGAAAACTAGCCTCCCATTAGATTTGTGGGAAATAATCCAAGGGAGCCTTCTGACCCAACTCGATCCTGAGTACACCTGATGTGAGTAACCCATTGGTGGCGGGTCACTATTGTGCTAGGGCCCAGAGAACATAAGAAGTCATATAAAACTTGCACTTTTGGGCCACCTGGAGGATATGAGAATCCACATGGTTTGAAATAATGGTGGCCCAATCGAAGTGCTCCCCACCGGTGGAAATGCTAAGCAAGAAGTAGTGCATCCACCTATGAATTCCCAGGCATGTGGTTGCTTGAAGACCCAAGATAGTGCTATCATCCCCATTTGGATGCTTTCTTTAAACTCAGACCGGGGGATCTCTAACTTCATTTTCCTGGGGTCCCTCTTTGGAGTCTTGAGCCAATGATTGTTCATATATTGTTGGGCTGCGGCCTCCAACTATTGAAATTGTGCTAAGGCATTAGATCTGGTGATGACAGTTGGGTTATCAAACTGAGGGATCCCCAACCCAACCCAAAAAGTTGCGCCGTCAAGAGACACCATGGGGGTGGGATATCTGGTCGGTTCTGGAGCTATGAGCACGACGGCCCGGATGGAAGAGTTGTAATGTGCTACAAGTGTTAGAATCAACTCCGGGGCCTGCACCGAGCATGGAAAATAGGCAGCCTTGAGAATCCCTGAATCCTTAATGCTGATCACCAGCGGATCCCCGGACTGTCGCTGAATATACATTATTTTAACCAGGGCCTGCATCTCGGCCCACATTCTGATGCTGGTGTCGGTAATTAATTAAACTTTGGAATCAATTTTTGATCCCATAATGTCATTGTCCTTTACGTACTTCATGCGGAGAGGTAATTTCTCTAAGGCCCTCTCCATTTTAGATTTGATGGTTTCCCTAGAGACTGCCATGGAGGGAAGTTTCAGACTTCCAGCTGGTGAAGATGTGAAAGCCTTAGACATTTTTAAGGTAATTTTCTCTGGAAACCTGCAAGGCAAGGCAACCATCAAAATTCATGAATAAATGTTATTCTGGGATTCGGAGATCTTACCACCATGGTACGTCTTTTCCTTGAAAAGTTAGTTTAGGTTCAAAATCTCAGAAATTATATGTATATATTGTAAACTTAGGAAATTAACCAATATCTGGGCCTGGGGGTTTCAGCATACTTGATGGAAGTAAGATGTGTGCTGGTGAAGACAAAAGACCCACAGTTTGGAAAACTAATCGTTGGAAGATGTGCGCGAAAAGCGAGTTGTCAGGCCCATGTGGATGCCATGTAGTTATATAATAAATGGGAGTTATGGCGATGGCGGTGGAGCCAACTGTCTGAACCCACAAAAAGTGGAGGCCACTTGGACAATTTTGAATGCATACTTGGGACATAAATGGGCCATTAAGGCTAGTTTAAGGAGGAGAGAGAAAACCGCCTAGTTGAAACCAATCGAGAGCCGAGCTTCAACCAGGTGGTATTCTATCTAGAATGAGCTCGTAAATGTGGATGAAAAGTAGACATCATGGCAGAGAATCCCGGTGTCCAAAATCCAGATCCTGGACAAGGAATGACCAACTCCGGGACCGGTTCCTGGAGACACGACAAGACAAAACACAAAGCAAAACAAACACCGCGGGAAAGAAAACCCAGAGAAGGAAAACAAAAGAAACAAAAGAAAAAGACAAGGCAAGGGCCAAAAATAGAGAACAAAAAGGGGGACCCAACATTTTGCACACAAAATATAGGGACGGGGATGCAGTGCATAATAATTCCTAGTATGTTGTCAAGCATATTTGTGATGAATTATGAGTTTCAATGAGTTTAAATGGTTTCTATCTTTAAGGGAGACCTAGGTATGTCTTTGGATGTCAAATGCATGATCACTACTACTAAATTAAGTTTATGTGATTTGTAATCAAATGAAATATAACAGTATAACTGCTAGAAAAATTGATGACATGTAATAGATTATTTGAATGTCTTGTCAAATCTATAATGTATCTTGTGACCCAACCATAGGATATGGTGACCAACAATGTTTAGATGATACAGTTACAACCGCACCTAATTTGATTGATCAATAAGAAGGTTAAGTGATCAGTGAACAGAAACGGTTTTATTCAATAGGTTAATTCTTTATGTTCTTGAGCTACCGATGGAAGATATTGTATCAGTGATCGGTATCGATGCGGCAGCGATTAATGATGAATGATTTATGATATGATGAAGTGTATTCATGATTGGAGGTGATAATATAAAATCACATTGATCGATGTTATCATGTAGAGAAGATTCTTGAGGAAGTTTAATTATAGTTAAAACATGTTTGACTCTTTGGCTCAATTTCATATGTAAATCGTTGTATAGGCTAACATGGTCTTGGAAATATGTTTTACGTATTTAAGTTTGGTGTTTGGCTTGTTGGACTTGAGTAGGATACTTTGTGATTTCATTTTAGGGTTTGATCAAGGCGGTGGACTTAATAGTTCATTATATAATGGTTGAATTTCAATGCAAAGTGTGTTGATCATGTGTATTGTGCAAGTGTGATGTAAGGTTCATGTTGTTATCAATCCAGAGAAGAGTTAAGTATTCTCCAAAGAGATTGTGTGCTTTAGTAGATCTGATCAAGCAGAGGTAGTGCTATTTTACATATCATTGTTGTTTTTTTTCACTAATAGTTACAACAGTTGAAATCCCTTAACATGGTAGATCCTAACAGATATTTATTATAAATCCTCTAACAAGGTGACACATTAGCTTGTTTTTTTAAGTCCTTTAAGAAGGCTACTCTTAACAGGGTAAAAGTTCTAACAGACCTAACGTAAATCCATTAGTTGGGTAGCACCTAATAGTGTTTTTGTAAACTCCTAAAAGGGTTAAGCTCCTCACGGGGCGTACTTCAAAACAATGCATTATTTTAGAGGGTACTAATCCCCACCATGATTTTTTTTCTATTTCGGTTTCCACGAGATAAATATGTGTGTCAAATTTTTGGATGATCTTGGATGCTTAAGTTTTTTATTTACTATCATTAAGGTTAATCTTGTGAATGGTGATTGAAGTTTAAGTGATTTTAAAATTGGTTGATTTGGTAGATTACCGATTCACCCCCCCCTCTCAATAATCTGATCTTAGGTCTAACAATTGACATCAGAGCTCTGGTCCTCTTTTGTGGTGAAGCTTAACAACTTGAGGTAAAGATCTAGATTGATGCGAAAGGTGTTGGTTCTTTTTATGTGTTAAACCATTTCATTTTGCAATATATCTTTAAGAGAAGCCAACTCCAACTATTTAACAATGGAATGAAAAGGACCATCTAACAAGGATGTGTAACCATCCTTCTACACTTTAAGTTATGCAAAACCAAGCGGAGGCACCCTTTAATGCCTTCAAATATTTTGTGTGACATTAATCAAGAAGAGATCTCACATAGGCTCAACACAACTGGGAGATACTAGGTAACTTGCTAATTACCCATTGAACACCGACCATGAAGTGGAGCATGACATAGGTAGAACACAACAAACACATAAAAACATAAGATGTATCAGATTTTATATTTATATTTGCATAATATAGCCAAAACCTAACTAAACATGCATCATTATGGAAGATACTACTCACTAACCAGTGCCTTATCCAGTGGGCAATATCCTTTAAGAAAATTTAGAAATACAACAATTGAATTCTGTCAAAGATTCAAAGTCATAAATACAATTATCCCAAACCCATACTTCTTATAAGATCCTAATGCATACCAAGATGAGTATATTTTTTATTCATAACAACATTTAATTAGATCCTATATCAAAACTCAGAATAATAACATATACACAGATAAAATCTATGCAAATGAATTAGAAAATTCACAACCCATAAGATAGACACCGAAAGAGAGATTGAAATCTGGGTATTTATATTAAGTGTGAGGAATCATACTCCTTTATACAAATTTGCAATCAGACATACACCAATTCAATAAGTTGCAAAAGACTAGAGAATTTCTATTTAGTATTAACAAACCTCTAATACAGTCAACAACTATTATTCATATGGAACCAAAAACTTAGAACCTCCTAAAGCCAAGAACCTTGGAGCCCCTGAGGCCAGAAAAATTGGAACCCTTGATCAGTCTAGAAAACCAGAACATATTGGAAGAGAGAAAACTTCTGATTCTTTCTTCAACAGACACCTATCCTTTCCCCCAAATATCTCAATAAATGATCTGATTTCATCTTCACACACATCCATTTCCATTTTTTGTTTTGATTTGTAATCATCCTTCTTACAAATTTGATTTGATTGCTATTATGTTTGTTCCTGTGCTTGAAAATAAACATATTTCAAATATTTTGTTGTTATGTTTAACACATTGTGTAGATAATCTATATTTATTCTACTTTTTAAATTTGTTTTTAAATTTACCATTGTGCACCTTTGAAATTTATGCACTTAAATCTTTTAATTTGCACAATAATCTTTATTTTTCTCTTTTTTCTCCTCTTTAATACACTTTTGTTGCACAAAACCCACCAGATTTTGCCACTTGTTGCATTGTGGTTTGCTATGTCAATCCACTTGGGCGCTTGCATCATCTTCCTCTACTTGGGCCTGCCACCTGTCAGATTTCTAGGTGTCACGCAGGCGTGATCCCTTGAAGATATTTGTCAAGCATGTTTTGGGTCAAGGCTTTGTGTCAGCCATTGATCTTACCTCAGGATCTGTGCCCATCTAAAAAGCTTGTGCTATGAACCCACCATGTGGACCTCCATCTAGCCTACCTTGTTATTGGCCCTTCCATGTGTTGTGCAGGCACAATGGCTCAATGATATCCTTCTTGCATCTCTGGGGGTTAAGGCATTGCGCCAGCCATTGATCTGATATGCTTTCATCGTCTGTCATTGATCTTCTGCACCTCAGGATATGTGCACGTCCCGACGATTTCCTCCACCATGTGTCGCTCTATGTCACCCTACGCGTAGGCCCTGCCAAAATTTGTTTGTCTTCACAGTCCACCGGTCAGGCACGGTCGCCCATGAGCTCCACCCGAGCGCAATCACTAAGAGCCTCTGGGCTCTTTTCTTCATGTTAGTATGTGAGTTTTTTTTTTATATAAACATGTTCAAATACCACTCCCCCACCAATGTGGGATAATTCCTTTGATAGTTTAAAGATTTCTCTTTACTCGTGTGCCCAAAATTTGGTTTACCTACCATATCAAGCACATGCCTCCACTCGGCATTGTCGATGAGAGCTCTTTAGCTCTTTACTTCACATTACCATCCAAGCAATTTACCTTATAAACATTGGAGTTCTCCACATCCCCATCAATATAGGATATTTTCCCATAATAAGTTTTAAATCTCCTTACCTTGCGCGCCAAAATTTTGTTGTCGTTGAACAAGTCAAAGAATTCACTATCACCCCCAAGCATTGCATTCACCAAGAGCCTTGTGCTTTACTTCACATAACATGCCCTGTGCTTTCGGATATAAGCACCAGACATTGTTGTCGCACCTAGCATGTGGGAATAAAACCAAAAACCCTGAGGTATTTTTCAAACAGTTCACGTGCCTTGTTTATGCTTCCCTGTGGCAATGCATTTACTTGAATTTTTTAACACCTTTTACCATATATTCATGGAACCATGCGCAGACTCTTACTTTACATCATGCACAGCCCTGAAGATGATGCTCTTTTTCCATGTTAATGCACAGACTCTTACTTTACATGTGCTACCCCCATTCAAACTCCAACACAACCCATGGAGAAGCATACGCTCTTCATTAAAACTACTACGCAACCTCCAAAAGAAAGACGCGCAACCCTCCTTTTTGTACTTCCAACATGGTGCGGCCGAATTCCTTTGAAGAATTCTGTCCAGCAGTTTAAGTGCCTTACGTTTTGTCATCCAACCTTGGTGCTGGGAGACCACACTTCTTTGAGGCAATTTAAAATATTTTGCATACCTTGAATCTACTTCCAGCATTTTGCATACACGCATGTGTAGCCATTGGTGGATGGCATTTCAAATGTTTCACATAGTTCACACGCCTAGTCTCTACTTCCATTATTTTGGCACACACATGGAAATGTTGCAAAGGTTGTGGAATTTGACATTACACCTACCAATGCATCTGTTTAAGAATTTTTTAAAACTCTCTATATTCCTCTTCTATATGCGTGTAATACCAGAGGCCCCTCTTAAATCCTCCCCATTTCTCATGTGTGGCAGCCTATATTTTAATGTGGTTTCATTTTTCACTTATGCACTGCTCGCTCTCATCTATTTTGGGCCATCTCCTCTGCCAATGGCTCTCTATTCTCTTGTTGGAAACCCCACTACCCAAGGAGGACAACTTTCGCCCTTTTCAAATTCCATAATGACACTTAGACATTCATGCAAAGTATTGCTTAATACAAGTTTATCCATAGATGTATTTGGAACAATCTTATGTTTGAATGATTTCAATTGCAAGGTATTACGCATTTGAAATTGGCACCTTATTTTGAATCATAAAAATGATTTCAATATATGCTTGTTCACCCCCAAACTGGTAACTGACCTCTTGGATTGACCTCAAAAATAAGATCAAATAACTTCCTGGAGCACTCAAAACTGGCAGACTGTGAGATTTTGATGTTTATTACTACTCTGCAAACAAAAAAATCCCTTATGCTTCCTGAGGTGGGAGATTTTAATCTCCAAAATTGACCACTTTTACAAACTACTAAAACACTTGTTAACCCAGTGGAAACTGACTCTGGAATCAACCTCTAAAAAATGGAAAAATTGTCTACGAGGCTCTACCATATATCCTAGTGACATATTTGTATGTCTATAATTCAATCAACCAAATAATTCATTATGAAAATTCTCAGGCCTCAATATTTAAAGTGTCAAGTTGGGTCCTTGGAAAACTCATCTTAGTGCAAATTGAAAAATAACAGAAACTATTTTCGGACCTCGATCTTGAAAAATATTAAATCAGTTGTTGAGACTCCACCACTAATCCTAGTAGTATCTTTAGATACAAGGAGTATAAGTAATCAACTTACTTTTTGTGATGTTCTTCGGGAATCATAATGTTATTATGTAAAGTTAGCCATCTGGAAGACTTTACTGCTGCAGCCACTGAAAACTGAATAAGTCCTGATTGGCTTTGACTCCACAAACCAATCAAATGAAAACCTCATGATCTAAAACCATAGATATAGATTGATTTACATATATGTATTAGAGGCTTCAACTGGATTTTTATGATGGTCAATAGGTCAACCAAAATTTCTCTAAAAAGTTAGCCTCTTACTAACTTTCTGAATTCAAACACAGTGGAATTCCACAAGCTGGATTCAGAATTGGCTGAGAAAAATGGCCAAATTGATTAACCATAATCTAAAAATCTTCACAGAGATACATCTTCATGTTTAAAATGTAGGGGAACATTAAATTCCCTATGTCATTCAACTGAGTACAAATTGTGGGACCCCAAAGTAGGGTACTTTGCAATTCTACAATTCACACTGAGAATCAGAATAAATTGCAAATATAATAACTTTGGAAAACTTGTCATATGAACTCACAAGGATATGAAAATTGACATGGAGATTCCCTTTAATGCCTTCAACACCTCTGAACAATCCTTAAGTAATGAATATAAATCTATCCAAAGATACAAACCCCCAAAGTGGGTCATTTAGTAAAAACTAAATATGTGCCTATCCCAAAAACACATCCATACTGACTTCTGAGAGTTTAAAACCAATATAGTTGCTCAATGATAGGTGGTGCACATTTCCCCTAGGGGATTTCTCATGAAAAAATTTGGGTCTCAATTTACCAACATGCAAAGAATGCCTTATCAAAAGTT
Organism: Thuja plicata; assembly: GCA_018584345.1. Lineage (NCBI taxonomy): Eukaryota > Viridiplantae > Streptophyta > Pinopsida > Cupressales > Cupressaceae > Thuja > Thuja plicata. The sequence continues at coordinate 4,144,160 of MU225863.1, forward strand.
TTTTGGGGAAGTAACTTTGCCTTAGAGAAATTTTCAATCTAGTCACTCCAAATTTCTCCAAAATTTGAAAGTGCCAACAAAAGGAATGTCCTAAATTCACAAGATAGAAATACTCCATATGGTGTGGTCAAATAAATCTCTATCTTAAGGGCTTGGGTGATCAGTATGGATCATGTGGAAAATAATTATATTGTCCCTCTAGGAACCCTAACTCTAGATCAGTTGAAGGTTGAGCGTGAACATTTTTCTACTATGGAAGCTATTGCAAGTACTCTTTCTGATGCAGAGTTTGCTGATATTAAAGACTTAGATACTACTTATTAAATGTGGGAGAAGTTAAAAAATTTCTTTGCTGGAGATCCACATGTGCAGGAGGAAAAGGTTGTAGCTTAAGAGGAAAGTATGATGAGATGAGAATGCAAGACAATGAGAACATTGAGCTATATAGTCAGAGAATCAATGAAGTTGTTGTTGCTATCTGAAATGTTGGTGGTAATATTCCTGAGGAGGATGTGGTAAGAAAAATTTTAAGAACTTTATTACCTCATTATGCTATTAGGGTTTTAGCATTCAAGAGCTCATATCTTTAGGAACTTTTATTGTTAGTCTGGATGCATTAATAGTGAAATTAACTACATTTTAGTTAAGTTTTTATGATAATAGCATGCCTAAATTTGAAGCTTCTTTCAAGTCATCAGTGACTCGTGTACCATCTAGGAAAGGAATAGAGATGTCTAACAGTTCTTCAGCATGTCACTCTAACGATTATGAATCTATCATGTCTAAAGAAAGAGATTGGAAGGAACTAGAAGCCTTGATTCCTAGAAGGTTTCCTAAAGGGAAAGGTAAAATACAAGGGTAAGTTTCCTTTGAATTAATTTTCTTATAAATCAAATTGGTCATATTGCATTTAGATGCCCTGACAGTTACAAGAAAGAGAAACCAAGAAGATTCAAGGAGAGGAACAAGAATGTTTGTTTCTTAGCTGAGGAAGGTGTTACCGATGAGGAATCTGATTAAAGAGATGAAGAAGAAATTGTGTTTTTTGCAATGAAGGAAGATCCTTTAGAAGAAGGTGAGAGAGATTTAGTTTCTAACATGAATCACAGTGGTAATTGGATTATTGACAGTGGTTGCACTTACCACCTTACTGGTGATAAAAACAATTTCATAAAATTTGGAGGAATGTGATGGAGGCTCGGTAAGGTTTGGGAATGATGGTCCCCATTTGGTGAAAGGTAAAGGATCCATTGATTTGAATGATAAAACTATTTGTGATGATGTTTACTGGGTTGATGAGTTAAGATACAATTTTTTAAGAGTTTCTCAGTTAAATAACAAGGTTTCAGATTAGAGTTCAATGAAGGTATGTGCATAGTTATTAGGAAATTAGGAGAACTAATTACTACTAGTGAACAAACAAGAGGTAACTTGTTCCCTCAAAATTCTAATATTAATATTTGTCTGCTAGCTAAGGTTAAATATTCTTGGTTGTTGCATAAGGTATAAGAGATTATGTCATGTAAATTTTGATAACTTGATCAAAGAAGTAAGATGAAGTTAGTGAGAGGTTTTCCCAACCTAGTGAAACTAGACAATGTAATGTGCAAAGAATGTCAGCTTGGAAAGTTAACTAGTTCTAGTTTCATCAGTAAAAATTACTCTTCTAAAAACATCTTAGATTTGGTTCACCTTGATCTATGTGGTCCTATGAGAACTATGAGTTACTATGGTGATAGATACATCATGTTGTTTGTTGATGATTTTTCTAGAATGATGTGGGTAATTTTCTTAAAGGATAAATATGAACCTTTTCACATGTTTAAGATCTATAAAGCTAGAGTGGAGAAGGAGACTGTTATGACTTTGAAATGTCTTAGATCTAATAGAGGAGGTGAGTTTCCTTGACATGAGTTTACTACTTATTGTGAAGATCATGGAATTCAGAGATAGATGTCTACTCCAAGAACACCTCCACAGAATGGTATTGTTGAAAGAAGAAAAAGATCAATCATTGATCATGCCAGGACATTAATGATTCAAAAAGGTGTTGCTCAAACCTATTGGTGAGAAGCAGTGAGCACTATAGTTTACACTTGAATAGAGGTCAACTAAAGAAAGGTGCAAACAAAACTCCCTATGAGATATGGTATGATAGAACACCATGTGTTAATTATTTCGAAATCTTTGAAAGTAGATACTACATCAAAAGAGATGAAAATTCTGGAAAGTTTGATCAAAGAAGTGATGAAGGGATATTCTTAGGATATTTCTCTAATAGCAAAGCTTACAAGTTCCTGAACAAAAGAACAAATAAGATAGTGGAAAGTGCTAGTGTAAGAATAGATGATTTTTCTAAAAAGAATGATGAATCTAACAAGAAGGAACCTATGGTAGGTGACAACAACTATGGCAGGCTCCTCAGCAATGGTGGTCTTTGAATGAGACACGAAGTAACTTGCAATGGGGTAACCAGAATAATCAGTTTTACTGGTCGGAGGAAAATGATCATGATGGCCCTTTAACAGATGTCACTTGAGACATTTTGATACTGGTGTGAAGCTTCTTGTGTGCCCTAGATGGAATCCTCCTTGGCAAGATCGATCTAGGTTTTCAAGAGTCAGAAGGGATAGTGGGAGAAGGAAGAACATGGGATCTTTCTTCTGGAAACATGAGGAGAATATGGAATAGCTAAAGAACTTCAACTTCAAACAGATCGAAAAGAAGTTCTGGTGTCCCAAGGAGAAGGGAAAAGTTTTAGTCCCCACCAATAATGTGGCCTTGAGTCAAGATGCCAACAAGGAGGCAGGTAATATTGAATACATTAGGGATTCTTGTGTATTGATTGATAACCATCACTAGCTGGATTCAATAAACGGTTTATAAGAGAAGGCTTTTTTCATGAAATTAAAATGGTTGGGACCATGGCCATCACTCATGAAATTAAAGAGATGGATAGAAGAGCATTGGAAAGATCATTTTGAGATCAAAACCCTAACCAATGAATTTATTATGGTCTTATGCCCTTTCAAAATGGATAAGGATTGGATCCTCAATGGAGGCCCTTATGTGCTAGATGGGAAAGGTATCTATGTCTATTATTGGAAGCCTAATTTCAACCCGAATGCAACAATTAAAGGAAATTGATGTATGGTTGAAGTTAAAAAACCTTCCATGGGAATATAAAGATGAGGTTACTCTTAAAGCAACTAGTAATAGTTTGGGATCGTATTTAAAATATGAGGATGTTGTCGATGCCAATGATTTTTATTTATTCTCGAAGGTGCTAGTTAAAATGCAAGATTGTTATCAGATTCCGCACTATGTTGTCTTAAGTTCAGCTAAGGGTGAGTGGAGGTTAAAGATAGAAGTGGATTATGCAGACAATGAGATCTCCTTGGAGTGGGACGTAAGGAAAGGTAAAGGGCTTGAGGCCAACAAAAATTTGGATTTGATCAAGGAAATAGAAGAGATTTGAAATCTTACCCCACCCTGGTCTATTCAATTTGAGGAAGAAATGATCTGGAATCATGATTCTACTAGATGGAGGAAGCCCTAGGAAAAGGATAGCTTGGAGGGTGAAATCGAAAAGCACTTGAGAATAGAGGAGCTTGGTTTAACCTCCCAACTAGAGACTAATGACAGCCTTAAATCTACATAAGTTGTCAAGGAGACGCCTTTTTCTAAGTTATGGGAAGTTACTGGTCAGGTTGGAATGGTGGTTTAGAATTGGGATGAATAGGTTGGGCACTCCCTAATTGTACCAAATTTAATGGATTATTTTTTAACCACCGCTAAACAAAATAAGATGATGGATGCGGATAGAAGTTGCGAGCCAAATTTATAGTGGACGGCTTCTTCAGGTCAAAATCCCAAGAGATTTTTCCTTTTGAAGATGACAACGGAACCCAGGATTTCTGCAAGAACATTCATATTTATCCCATAAGGAACTTGTAAAAATCTATGGAAGATATGAGGGATAATTGTGGTAACAGTTGGAACATAGAATCAGAATATGAATCTCAAGAGGAAGGGCTAGGGAATGAGGACCTGGGTATACAAGATCAGATTGATATCCTTGAGGGAAGTACTATAAGCCAAACCTCTTCACTAGTTCAGAAGCCAATATTAGGGAGAAGAAGAAGAGAGGTCCAAAATCTATTCAGGTGAAACTTTCAATTGTTGGTAGTGCAGTAGACCAGGCAAAACTACTAAGATCAAGAAGAGGCTACACCTCTTCCCAGAAGCAATGAATATCCTTTCATGGAATGTCAGGGGTTGTAATGCCCCTAACAAGAGGCATTTGGTCAAAAATTGTCTTGACCAAACCCAACTTGATCTAGTCTTTTTTCAAAAAACTAAGTTGAGTGGTGAAGGTAAGTTGTAGTTTTTGAGGAAGTTTGGAATGTGGGGGTGTCTCTTCTCAGATGTGGATGGTGCCTCTAGGGGTATGGGCATTCTTTGGAGAAATGTTTTAATTAATATGATTTTAGTGGATGAAGGGAGCAATTGGCAGTTAGTGGGAGTATCCTCCTTTCATCTCTGGGTGGCTTTCAACATATATGGGCCTTGCAATCAAGCTTTGAAACAACAATTATGGGTTTCTCTATCAATCAACGTCAATAAAACCAAAGATAGCTTGTTTTTGTTAGGTGGTGACTTCAATGCAATCCTTTCCCTAGCCAAGAAACTAGGGGGGAAAGGATGGGTAAGTCAAAGCCAAAACTACTTTGCAGATTTTGTCTCTTCAAATGAACTCCAAGATGTGAACTTTAAAAATGGAGCTTTCACATGGACTAATAGAAGATTGGATTTCTCAAATATTGTTGAAAATTTGGATAGATTCATTTTGGGGGAAATGGATGGATAAAAATTGGATTTGTCAAGCTGAGATCTTGCCTAAAATAGGGTCATATCACTTCCCTATTTGTTTCAGGATTCTTGATGATGTTTCTCCTAAATGGGCCCCCTTTCAATTCAAAAAGATGTGGCTATGAGAAAATGGCTTTTTGGACCTCATTTTGTTATGGTGGAAGACAAGCCCTAAGCATTCTGGTAATTATGCTTTTCTCCTTTTTATAAAGCTTCAATTTTTGAAAGAGAAATTAAAATTTTGGAACAAGGAGGTTTTTAAAAACATTTTTGTTGAAAAGTTTAAATTGGAGTTCGAAATGGATGATCTCAATGAGATATTGCTAAAGGCGGTATGGATGATTGTATTTGTAATCAAGAGAAGGAGTTGAAGAAGGAATATAATGAGGTTTTAAACTGTGAGGAAATATATTGGATTTTATTCCTCAGGTTGTTTTGAGGTAACAAAATAATATGCTAGTGAGGACCATTTCTGATAGAGAAGTTAAAGATGCTCTTTTTAGTCTAGGGAGTGACAAGGCTCCGGGACCAAATGGTTTCCCTGCTCTATTTTTTCAAAAAGCTTAGCACATCATTGGTAGAGATTGGTAATTGAACCTTGTGGGCCCTCTGCCAAATTCTTTAATGGAACTCTTTAAAGGATGGCCAATCCATAATCAGAAATCAACCCTATCAAAATTATGGATTGTTTGTCCTTCTCTAGTAATTTAGGAACTGTGGAAAGAGCGCAATAGGAGAGTCTCTAGGATATCTCAGAATCTGAAGAACATATTATGATTAGGATCAATTCTTCTATTAAGGAGGTAATGTGCTTTGTTGTAAACAAATTGAATTCAAACATTGTTTTTCATCTTGGGATAGACAAGTTCACATGCAATGGCCATAGATCAAAATTAGATATAGGAATGATGGTTTCCCACCCTACAAAGATAAAATTTGTTGAAATGATGTAGTGTCAATCCCATCAGATCTAGGATGGATTAAGATAAACTTTGATGGATCCTTTAAAGGGAATCCAGGGGTATCATGTGTTGGAGCTATTGTAGAGATTTTAAAGGTGATTTCTTTGCATTGGTAGCCAAAAGGATCCAAGATGGGAACTAACAATATGGCAGAGGCACAAGCGGCTCTGTTAGTAGTAAGATTATGATGTCTGATGGGTACAGATAAAGTGCATATTGAAGGAGACTCTAAGGTGATTTTGAGGCAATAAATTTGGGTCATTCGCAAACTTGGTATATTCAAAGTATCATAAGAGAGGTGGAGAATGATTTAAACAATTTTAACAGCTTTAAAATTAGACATACGCTACGAGAAGGGAATAAAGAAGCTGACAGAATTGCAAATCGGGCCACATCTTTTGAGAAGATTGGGGAGATTGTGTTTGAATATTTTAGCAATATTGTGGGAGATGATTTAGGATATAATTACAGTTTGAAGAAAGGTGTAAGGATTATGACATTGTAAGATACTAGGTGAATTTGTTTTATATTTGAAGGTAAAGGAGGAAAGGACGGATGATGAAGGCATAAATTTATGACCCTTGTATGAGATGATGGCTAGATAAACCTAGATGGGATGGATCATTAATTGGTATGTTAGGCTTTTAGTTGGATCATCGAAAAAGGTGGTGTGAAAAGAATGTTTGCACGAGTGAATGAATAGCTTGTTTACGAAGCTTCATACATCCTCATTATTTAATGAAATAGTAGAAGGGCTTGGCCAAGAATTTGATAGTGGAGAAGAAGAGTTCATGTGTTAGAGGTGACGACTCAAATAAGGTAGGCGTTGATGACTAAAGAAATGGAGGCTAATTTTAGTGTGGACTCAAACAAACAGATGAAATATTTCAAGGGACCAGTGAGCAGGGAGCTAGTTAAAGGTTTGTTGAGGATAAAGACTGATGGGATGATTAGCATGATGATTATGGTAGTTGGGGTGAAATTCCAAGAGATAAAGATCAAATGAAGATCCAACCTTGATATCATCTCTAACTTTGTGGCCTAGGGAATTGAAATTAGGGAAAGCACAAAGGAAGTAGGCAGGGTAACAGGGGCCCTGTTTGAAGATTACATGCTTGAAGAGTTGGATTCCATTTTGGAATGGGCCATTCTAGGGGTGGGAGAAGATTTGATAGAATGATTCAAGGATGATGAAGAGGGGCATAAATTTGGGCTCATTCCATTTTTGTGTTGGAGAGAAAAGGTTGATAAGCCAATCATGTATAGAAATGCAGCGGATGGGTGGCAAGGGGTGAAAATGGAATTGGATAAGAAGGAGAGGATGGAGAATGAGAGGGTCAGAGCTATGGATCTGATTGTGCCTTGCAGAAGGATAAATCTGAGGGGAAGAGGCAGTGATAGAAGGGGAATGGTTTAAGAGGGTGTGAGGGGTAGGGTTTTTTGACATGCTCGTGAATTATGATGGTCAATTGAGCAATTTTGATGATGTTTGGATAGTGCAATTTTTTTGGGGGGGATATGTTTTCACACCAACGCAAGATCAGCACAAAGAGGACCCTAAAGTGGAAACCTGGTATCAGATAGGCAGAGCAATTTTGGTATAAATATATGATCATAGAGAAGAAAAAGGATGAAAGTCTATAATTTCTACGGTATATGTATGAAAAGGTTATCTGGTTTTCTTTAGGGTTTATTTATGTTTAGCTCTAAATGCTTGAGTAGATGTAGGTAGAAAGGTGATAATATTGTATATATGGATATAAAATACTCTTGGAGGAGGAAGTGTAGTAAAGTATATGGCTTTTTGGAAAGAATGGAATGTACTTTTGATGTAACTCTCTTTTATAAATATCAATAAAATACCTATCACCGACCAAAAAAAAGCAAGAAGGAACCTAAAGACTATCACGGGTTTATTTATGTGCAATTGATGGATTAAAACACTACAGAACAACCGTTGGAAAGATAGGTCAATGAACAGGAACATATACAAATAGTTAAAGTAAATCCTATAATTGAACCAGTATTGCCTAAGTATGTAAAGTTGAATCACTCACCTGATCAAATTATTGGAGACAGAAATGCAGGTGTGTTAACTAAAAGAAAGGTAAGAGAAGGTAATTTGAGCCCAAAATAGTGAAAGAAGAAATGGAAGAAGAATATTGGGTGAAAGTTATGGAAGAATAATTGAATCAAATTGAGAGGAACAAAACATGGACATTGGTCCCTAGACCGGTGAACAAGAATGTGATTGGTACGAAATGGATTTTTAGGAACAAAATGGATGAGACTGGTGAAGTGGTAAGAAATAAGGCAAGGTTGGTGTGAAAAGGATATGTGCAAGAGGAAGGCCTAGACAATGGTGAAACATTTTCACCTATGGCTAGACTTGAACGTGTAAGAATATTGCTTTCTTATACTGCTTACAAAGGATTCAAGGTATATCAAATGGATGTTAAGTCATCTTTTCTTAATGGTATTTTGGAAGAGGGGGTATACATTGAACAACCTGAAGGATTTGCTAATTTAGAAGGTAAGAATATGGTGTGTAGATTACATAAAGATTTGTATGGATTAAAAAAAGCACCTAGAGCATGGTATGAGAGGTTGCACTCATATCTAATTCAAATTGGTTTTTTAGAACAAGTGACAAGAACAATGTGTATTTGAAGAGAAAGAAAGATGAAAGATTTCTAATTGTAGGGATATTTGTAGATTATATCATTTTTGGTGGCAATGAAGAGTTGAGAAGATCATTTGTAGATGAGATGAGGAAATAATTTGAGATGTCTATGATTGGTGAGATCAAATTATTCATTGGATTGAAAGTTCAACATATGAAAGATGGTATCTACATAAGTCAGTCCAAGAATGTAAGAGAAATACTAAAGACTTTTGGACTAGAGGACTCAAAACTAGTTGGTACCCCTATGGTAACTGGTTGTAAATTGTCAATGGAAGATGATTCTAAAGAAGTGGATGAGACACTTTACAATTCCATGATCAGTAAGCTATAGTATGTTGTACATAGTAGATCGGATATAGCACAGGTAGTTGGATTAGTAGCTATATTTTCTTCTAATCCTAAGGAATCTCATATGGTTGCAGGGAAGAGAATCTTCAAATATCTTAAGGGGACTGAAGATTATGGTCTCTAGTATGGACATAAAGGTAAATTTTCTTTGAATGTGTTTACTGTTGTTGATTGGGCAAGTAATTTTGATGATTAAAAGAGAACAAGTGGTGGTGCAATATTCTTGGAGAGATACTTGTATCCTAGATAAGTAAAAGTAGAATTGTATATCACAGTCAACAGTTGAAGTTGAGTATGTTGCTTCTGCAATTAACTATATTTAGATAGTGTGGGTTAAATAGATTCTGGAAGGAATACATGAGAAGGTAACTGAACCGGTGGTTATGTATTGTGGCAATACAAGTGTTATTAATATTTCTAAAAACCCAGTGATGTACTCTTAGACTAAGCACATAGCTATCAAATATCATTTTCTTAGAGAATAGGCACAAGAAAATGAAGTAAGGTTAGAGTATGTGCCAACTAAGGAGCAAGTTGATGATATATTTACTAATTCATTTCCTAAGGATACTTTTGAGTACCTAAGAGGTAGGTTACAGGTCATTCTCATATCTTCTGTAAATTAAGATAACATGTAGTTGCATCAATCCAAGTGTATTCATTGAATATTCTTATGTGTGGATTGATGTTGTGAGGCTACTCCTTAGGGGGAGAAGTCTATGAAGTGATTTTATTTGGTTATTCAAGTACTACAAAGGTGATATCATGTGTATTTGGTACTTTTGGCATTGTTGTCAAAGGGGGAGAAGATGTATGTAAAGGAGGAGAAGATGTATGTAAAATAATAGAAGATGTGAAGATTTATGAGAGAAGTCTAGTGAAAGGGAGAGTAAATGCAGATTAGGTGAAAGACAGAAATGGAAAAAAATTTATTCATGTTTGATGAAGAGAGTGTTTTCATCAATGGAAAAGGGAGATATTTTTGGCATGTCTGATGTGGTGATGGTAAGTGTATTTGGGTGATGACATAGTGATTTGATTACAGGATAATCAAATATTATATTATCATTAATGTCAACTATTGACTTTGTGTTTCTAGTATGTTTTCAAGCATATTTGTGATGAATTATGAGTTTCAGTGAGTTTCAGTGGTTTCTATCTTTAAGGGACACCTAATTATGTCTTTGGATGTCAAATGCATGATCACTATTTATGAAGTAAGTTTATGTGAGAGTTGTAATCAAATGAAGTATAACACTACAACTGCTAGAAAAATTGATGACTGATGATAGATGATTTGAATGTCTTGTCAAATCTATAATGTATCTTGTGACGTGGTCATAGGATATGGGAATCAATAGTTTTTAGATGCTACAGTTGCAATCACAACTACTTTGAATGATTGGTAAGAAGGTTAAGTTATCAGTGAACAAAAACTCTTATATTCAACAAGTTAAGTGTTTAGGTTCTTGAGCTACCGATGGTAGATCTTGTATCAGTGATCGATATCGATGTGGAAGTGATTAAGGATGAATGATTTATGACCTGATGACATATATTCATGATTAGAGGTGATGATCTGGCATCACATTGATCGATGTTATTGTGTAGAAAAGATTCTTGAGGAAGTTTAATTATAGTCAAAATGTGTTTGAGTCTTTGGCTCAATTTCATATGTAAATCATTGTATAGGTCGACACAGTCTTGGAAATATATTTTTTGTATTTAATTTTGGTGTTTGGCTAGTTGGATTTGAGTAGAATGCTTTGTGATTTCATTTTAGGATTTAATCAAGGTAGTGGACTTAATAGCTCATTATATAATGGTTGAAGTTCAATCAAAAGTGTGTTGGTCGTGTCTATTATGAAAAAGAGGTGTAAGGTGCATGTTGTGATCAAGCCAGGGAAGATTTAAGTATTCTCAAAAGAGATTGTGTGCTTTAGTGGATCTGATCAAGTAGAGGTAGTGCTATTTTTCATATCATTGTTGTTGTTGTTCTCTAATAGTTACAGTAGTTGAAATCCCTTGACAGGGTAGATCCTAACAGATCTTTATTATAAATCCTCTAACAAGGTGACACATTAGATTGTGTTTTTAATTCCTCTAACAAGGTGAATCTTAACAAGGTAAAGGTTCTAACAAGCCTAAGGTAAATCCCTTAACCGGGTAGCACCTAACAATGTTGTTGTAAACTCCTAATAGGGTTAAGCTCCTCACAAGGTGTACTTTATAAGAGTACATTATTTTAGTGGGTACTAATCCCCACCATGGTTTTTCCCTATTTGGGTTTCCATGGAATAAATCTGTGTGTCAAATTTTTGGATGATCTTGGATGCTTAAGTTTTTAATTTACTCCTATTAAGGTTAATCTTGTGAATGGTGATTAAAGTTTAAATTATTGTAAAATTGTTTGATTTGGTAGATTACCGATTCACCCCCCTCTCAGTAATCTTATCTCGGGTATAACAGTGACACTACTGCTTGTGTGGGATTGGGAGCATATCACAGTGGTTAGATCCATGTAATTAAGAGAGACACGATAGTGATATGAGCCATACACATGTCGGTACAGACCACCACTTGCCTATGGAAATGTGACATCTATGGGGACCTAGAAGATAGAACTGGATGAGTTGGTATGGTTTGAGTGGATGTCGTATGGAGGCTATGAGGTAGGGGGTTATTGAGATGAGAAACATCAGGAAGAGGATGATAGTCTTGATGTGAAGTATCAAGGATATGTTCAAACATACTGCTAGTTGATAGGTAGGACAACATTTTAGATATCCTGATAGATTCCATATTGCGTCTGTAGACAGTTTGGTGTTAGGCAGGATGTAGTAGCAGACAGTTTTCCACATCATTTTATTAGCAGGGAGATTGGATCATAATGGGGTATAGGAGTATATCTCCACCTTGCCAGGGCCAGTTGGAGAGGGATGCAACCAGTACCATGGAAAGTGGCACAGAGATAGGAATTAGATGTAGGAGTGCTAGATGGATATGCTCAGTGGTGGGAGATGTAAAGGCCAGTGAGATTGACAGATCCAGGATAGATGGAGCAGTCAAAGGATAAGGATGAGGATGATAGTAATGATGGGTAGGATGGAGAAGAAGAAGTGTCAAAGGTTAGGAGATTAATTCAGAGATAGAGAATAGAGTAGAGGAGAGGAGTAGTCCAGAGGCTAGTCATAGGTGGCCCACCTTGGGCATTGAGAGAAGCAGTGTTGAAGATACTAGAGGGGTCAAAGGGAAGGATGAGCCAACAGAGGTAGCATGGGGATTACCTCTAGGCACTTGGATGCAGGAGAACCAGGAGATAGGACTAGGGGATGATGAGATGCAGGAGGACCATAATCAGGTGGCCATCATTCAGGTTGAAGTGGCATGGTTATGGAGAGTAGAAAAAACAAAGAGGGATAGAGAAGACAACCTATAGAGAGCCCTAGATACACTATAGGGATGAGTGGACTTAGGAGAGTTCACCATGGTTAAGACTGGTATGGGTGTAGTAGCTCATCATGAGATAAAGGGTTTGCAAGGATAGGTGTAGGATCTAGAGAGGTCTGGCAGTGATGATAGTTGATAGGGATCGTTGGAAAAGGACCACAGATAGATATCAGGGGATAGATAGGTCACCTTAGAGGCGGCCTCAGGAAAAGGGGCCTTACAGGTAGCATAGGAGGCCATCATGGCCGCCAGATGAGAGACTAGACTAGTCAAGGAGAGGGAGTACTATAGATGAATTTATCATGATGTCATTTCAATAGGTGAGAGGGCTTTGAGATACAACAAGAGAGATACTATTCATAGTCATACTATAGGGGGAGGTGCATCAGGGATCAGTGGCGATGATACCACCATGGGATAAAGGAGAAGACAAATCTAGAGGGGCAGAGGGACCAGCTACATGAGGGACCTCCCCTTGATACACTTTGATACATTTTTATAGTTTTTGATATGAGATGTACAGTGATACTTAGGTGCACATGCATTCTAGATGTATATTTTTTGATGTACTTATTCGATTGACTTGATGTACCTTGTATATTTTGATGATGACACTATATGGATGACCTATTACAGACACTTTATGCATTATATGATGATGTAGTATTTACCTTGATGATGCCTATGTGATGTGTGTGATTATGTTTTATGATTTGTGCAGACATATGAAGTTACTGAGATGTTCATGCTTATATTATGAATGGATGTATGTATATGTGATGGTTTATTATATGATGCATTATGAGACTGGCATGTTTTTATGAAAGATGGAATGTGATTGTATGTGATGCAATTATGCATGTAGTTTAATGATTAATGATTAATGTTGTGAATGCATATTATGGATGTATGAATTGAAAATCCAAAATGATATGCAAATATAACTACTAAAATGAATATGCAAAAGTATTTTTTTGTGTATCAAATTAACCTAGAGGAACACATAGCTAGGCAAGGATGGGGGGAATAAAAAGAAGACCTCACAATGGAAAGTGCAAAATGAACCTAACTAAAATGCAGGCCAAACTATATGTCATTTAACTAAAAGGTATAGTCATCGGATTAGTATCGTGTTTATGTTGGAGAGCACAACCTAGTTTAATTTTGCAACAAGATGTATGTATCACATGTTAGAAAGCGTGGATGACGAAACTACTGCAATAGCGCATGGACTAGATTTTTAGACAAAAAAGATAGATTTAGAAACACAATGACAGATCAAACAAACATGATGGAACTAGTGCAATAGACCCATGGTGAGAGTGTAACACTCTGCCCCTAGTAGGTATGCATAACCATGATCATGTAATCAACCATATGCCCCAAATATACCATCAAATATATCATACCACAAAAGACATGTATTTCACCCTAGTAGGTATGCATAAACATGATCATGTAATCAACACATATGCCCCAAATATACCATCAAATATATCATACCACAAAAGACATGTATTTCAATGTACACCATTCATTATATACCAAGATATAGGAGATTGAGGCAACCATGAGTAGGTTTCACTGAAACACAAAAGATAAAATCATCAAGAAGGCATCATGACCAAGTAGTCATTTGGTCCACAGTTCTTTCTATGAACGGGATAGATGATTGAAAATTAGATGAGCCGATGTAGGAAGGATGTATCCAACGAGCCAAGATGAGATGATTGGTCATTAGAGAAGGAATTAGCAATAGTGTGAAGCAAATTATAGCACAGTGATTTAGTCTAAGTGGTGATTTTGATAAGAATGAATGCAGTCACCGTGTCTGAAAATGTCGCAGCCAAAAGGGATTCTGTTTATTATGACCGTGATCAACGCCTCGTCAGGCAGGGAAGGTGCAAAACATGGGATGGGTGGAAGAGGGTCCCTGCAAAGATATGGGACAGGATGGAGGGAATTTATAAATGGAACAGGAGGAATAGAGGATAGACAATGGATCACACCCAGAGTGCTTGCTACCAAGTTTTCACTACTGAACAATTTATTGCTTTGATTTTTTCAGCACTTTTTTTTGCATCATCAGGGCGTCTGTTTGCCAGTTTTTCACCAAGATTATGATTTTTTTGTCTATTTTTTTTATTTTCTGATTTTTTTTGTTGTAGATTTTTTCAGGAACTTTTTCTGCTTTTTTTTAGGATTTTTTTTTGTAGATTTTTTTAGGAACATTTTCTGCTTCTTTAGGATTTTTTTAGGATCATTTTTGTTGTACAAAAACTATGTTCAAGTATAGAACCGCTTCAAATATAAAATATTTATAGGATCAGGGAGTGGCTCTCCCTTTGTTGTGTGATCTGATATGCTCCAGATCCAAACTTAGTCATAACCATGAAGGGTCCCAACCAATTAAGCTCAAACTTACCTTTCTTCTCACGGTTCTAGATATTCTTCATATAATATTGTAGTACTAGATCAGTGACTTCAAGTTACCAAGGTTTGATCTTCTTATTGAGCTATAATCAAAGACAATTTTGATACACACAGAGATGGTCCAAGGCATTGAGGAATCGTTCATCAAGGAGTTGCAATTCCTATAAGCGAGCAACTCAATAGTCTTCTTTAGATATCATATTCTAAGGGATGGGAGCTCAATTTTTATCGAAAGGAAAACCTTGGGGCCATAGACAAGTTTGAATGGATTGGCTCTAGTAGGAGTACATATGGAGGTGTGGTAGGCCCAAAGGGAAGGGTTTACTTGAAGGTTCCAATCACAGCCAACATCATTGAATATATTTTTTTAGGATTTTGAGAATGGTTTTTCTTAGTAGCCTCTGCTTGACCGTTAGTTGTGATCCACCTACACAACTAAGAGAGGGGTGAATCAGTTGTGAGATGGATTATTAAACATTAAACTTTATAAACCAAAACTTCAAATCAAATTATAACACATTAAATGCCAACACAATACCACAATCCTTTGTTATCAAGGAAATCATGTTAAAGGTAAGGTAAAACCCCAGTGGGAATTAGCACCCACAAATGATGTACTGGGAGTATAGTATCCCTGTTAAAATGTTTATCCCTATTAGGAGCTTATTACAACATTACAGTACATAGTCTTTGTTAAAGGACAAACCCTGTTAGGAGTCAAGAGTAACAGTGGACTCACTGTATAGCCACACTGCCTACAGAAGGTTAAAGTCACCTTCAAGGATTTACAATCTGAATAAGTGTATATAGAAAATATACAATCCAGTGAAATGTATAATAGAAACTGTATTTTATTGGTCAGTTCCAATGAAGTACACTAAACATATCCTCTTCTCTACATCCAGCAATCAATCAGGCTTCGCAGCTTCCACACTTCTCTGTCTTTGTCAATCACCTTCTCTTCATACACACACATCTTTTCAAAAGAAAAGATCTCTCATAAATACCCTATTACAATAATTGATTAGGTTGGCTAATTAAGCTTTCCTAATATACAAATAATTATTTAACCCCTTGCTAAGATACACACAGTACCTATAACAAGTATACATCAATTACAATACATCAGATATAATCCAAGATTCATAATCCACGCTTGCAATCCACAATACATGCTACATCTTTGAAGTCAGCCCCAAATAGGTCTCCTCTAGAATACACGCCATAGCTGAATTCATCAATAATCATACAAATTATGACACAACAAAAACATTCTTGAACATGTCTTCTATCATCCCTTAAGCTCGCATAACCTGACTCATCATTGTTTGTATGATATACTCAAAACATAGAGACTCACTTTGTCAATAATCACTGTCCTAGTCCAGAAACCAGTCTTTGCCAAAACATTTTTAACTCATCCAATATGTAATATTAAGCCAATCAACCTTATAAATAAGATCATCATACATCCTTCTACATATCCCCATCTTCACCCATTCTGATTCATCTGTATAGTATCTATACACTTTTTTCAATCATCATAACCAGTATGTACTTACTTCACATAAATATATGTTGACATCAGTGAAAAAACATGAATGCCAACAGAATTAGTAGTATCCAATTCCAACATCATCCAACAAATACTTGGTGGAACAATGTTGGGTAATGCCAAATTTTTTGCAAATTTCAGTGACATCCTTATAATTGAAAGGGATTTCATTATCAGTATGGATATCTTGCGAGAAGCCATAGGGAAAGATGATGTACTTAAAAATGAACTTGGAAATCTTCTTGTCGGTAGTGTAAGTAAGGGGTATAGCTTCAACCCATTTATTAAAATACTCAGTAGCAACAAGTATGTATTTATGACCATTAGAGGAATTTGGAAATATTTGTCCTACAAGGTCAAAACCCCATCATGAGAAGGGAAAAGTGGTGATTGTGGGATGGAGTTCTTGCATGGGGGCATGTATAAAATCACCATGTTGTTGATAGGGAAACCATTTATTCACAAATTTATATGTATCTTTCTCCATAGTTGGCCAGTAGTATCCAGTACATAGAAACTTCTTGGCAAAAGTGAATCTACTAGAGTGAACCCCACAGATTCCTTGGTGCACCTCCTGTAAGGTCATTTGTGCTTCCTCTAAAATTAGACATCTAAGAAGGGTTCCATCAAAGTGTTTCTGGAAGAGAGTATCACCAAGGATAGTGTAATAGAAGGTTCAGTGAATAAAGGTTTTACGTTGATTGGCGGTAAGGGTAAGAAGAATGATCTCATCACAAAGATAGGAATAAATGTCTTAGTACCAAGGGGAGTCATGAACAAAAGTTTCAAACACCATCTTTGACTCTGGCTAGTCATAGGAAGGGACCATAAGATTCTCAACAAGAAACTCACACCTTGGACTGTTCTCTGGTGTATCTATCAAAGAAGCAATGGTGGTCATTGCGTTAGATGCTTTGTTATTAACTCTTGGCATTTGTCGAAATGTGACCTCTATAAACTAAAATTTCAAATCCTCAACCATTCAAATGTAGGGGATTATCTTCTCATCCTTTATTTGGAATTCATCATTTACCTGCTTAATAACAAACTGGGATTCACCAAAGACAAGTAAATTATTGATTTTCTAGCGAATAGCTTAGCAGAGTCCTGCTACCAGGGTCTCATATTCTAGAATGTTGTTTGTACAAGGAAATGTAATCTTTTTTATTTAGGAATGAGATCTCATTGTGGTTTCACAAATAGAAATATTTCCCTTGAGCCATTCTCTGTATAGGATGCATCAAAATAGAGCTTCCATTGTGTGCTCGAGGTAACAATTATGATTGATTGGTCTGGAAAATCCATAAAAATGGGATGATCATCAGGGATAGAGGATTTGACTAATTGATCTACAATTCCTTTACCCTTATATATTTGTGATCTACATACATAATGTCAAATTTATTTAAGATCATTACCCATTTTGTTGTACGTATAGCGAGAGCATTTTTTGACAAAAGACACTTCAGAGGATCCAGCTTAGTGATGAGTTGTGTTTTTTTGTTAAGAATGTAATGATGTAGCTTCTACATGTAGAAGACTACTGAAAAGCATGCTTGATCAATATCAGTATAGTTCAACTCATAACCAACAAGTGTGCTGCTAAGGTAATATATAGCATGCTCCTTTTCATTATCATCTAGTTGTGCGAGAAGTGCATCCAGTGCCACTATTGTAGCCGATATGTAGAGAATTAATGGTTGGAAAGGAACTAGTGGGACCAACACTTGTGGATTATCTATATATTTCTTTAACTATTCAATTCCTTTTGACACAAGCAATCCCATGTAAACTTGGTATCTCTGTGCAGGAGATGTGAGAAAGGATGAACTTTATTCGCCAACTGAGATATAAATATTTGAACTAACTAAAGTCAGCCCTGCAAATTTTCTTCAATGTCTCTCGAGGTGACATATCCAAGATGTATTCCACCTTCTTAGGATCTATCTCAATGCCTCATCTAGACACGATGTAACCTATCAGTAAGTCTGATTGAACTCCAAAGACACACTTCTTAGTATTTAGCCTTACTTCATACTTTTCCAAACACTCAAAGATGGTGGTAAGAATTTCTATATGTGATTCCCTTGTTTTTGACTTTCCAAGGAGATCATCCACATAATATTCCATTATGACATGAATGAGATCATGAAATATTGTAGGCATTTCTTGTTGATATGGGGCTCCTTCATTTTTAAGACTAAAAGGCATCATTTGATAGAAAAATGTTCCCCAAGGGGTTGTAAAACTAGTTTTGTGTTGATCCTCAGTTGTGATCCTGATTTGATTATAGCTAGATAAACCATCCATAAGGGACAAAATTTCATGTCCAATAGTTGAATCTATGATGATATCAATATTGAGAAATGGAAAGTCATCTTTAGGACATGCCAAGTTGAGATCTCTAAAATCAGTACAAATTTGTATGCTTTTATCATGTTTTGCCACTGGTACAATATTAGAGACCCATTTAGGGTAATCAATGGGTCAGATAATCTCTGATGCAAGCATCTTTAACAATTCTTATTTAACCAATAAGGCCACTTATGGATGCATCTTACGCAATTTTTTTTAATAAGTTTAATTTTGGGATCAACTGTGAGATGATGCACCACTAGATCTGGATTCAGGCCAAGCATATCTTTATAAGTCCATGCAAAATTTGTTCTAACCTTTTGGAGAAACTCAATCGTGTCTTTCCTTTCTTTCTCATTGAGTGATGTAGCCATATAATTTATCTTATGATTATCTTCAGAGCCAAGGTTGATTGCTATTGTATCCTCGATCAAGATAGAAGATTTCTCTAGTGGCAATGTCATAAGAGGAAAATAAACTTCTCTCTCTTCTAGCACCTTAGAAATTTTTTCACTAGAAGATGCGTCCTTGATTTTTTCCTTTTCGTCACCCAAAGATGCCTTAGAGAGGTTTTCATCAAAATATGTTTCATTTTCTTTTTTATTTTTATTTTCATTTGTGTGACTGTGAAAATTTACTTGGCTATCGAAGTAGGCTTTCTCATTGTAGCTTATATCATGCTCGTAGTCTTGGAGATTCTTAAGTCTGAAAAGTGCAAGTACTACATCCTCTGAATTACATATGTCCAAAGCTGGTGGTGAACTTTGTTTGTCTCAATCGATTAGCTCAGGGTATTTAAAGAGGAATGGTGGGGGATGAAAGGTCTACTACAGTGATGGCTAGGACATGGTTAGAGTCGATGAGATCATCTTTGATGTATTGGAAAGGGACTTCATAGAAACCCTCCTCAGTGTCTGAATCAGTCTTAGCTAAATAATAGTCCTTAGTGAAGGTTTCCTTAGTTTCTAAAGAGCCCAATCCTCGGCCTTGAGGATAGCTAGTTGCTTTGATGAGCATCTTTCTTCCATCTTCATGTACTCCAAGGGCTATTCCATGATATCTCATTCTTTAGACAATAGGATTGGCCTTCACATAGTTATCCTTGAGAATTTCCATAGGCTTGTCTTCATCATCATTAGAGAGTCAAGATAGTACATCATTTTCCATGTGTTCATCTGCAAGGGATCCCCAATGTTCAAAGGTAGTCTTTTTGCATTTTATGGTCTCTTTATTTCCTTTGGGACTGAGTTGTTTGGGCTTACCAAAGGACCTTGGGGATAAGGGGAGTTTTCCTATGCACATAGAACTCTCAATTTTATATTCCCCTATTCCTTGATCAGTGAGAGTTACCTTCTTCTCAGACTTAGTACGTTTCTCTTCAGTGACCTTTTGTTTCCCTTTGTTATATGACTTATCAGCTACTTCAATAAAAATTTCTCAGTAGAGGACTTGGTAGAATATTCCTTTGTAATAGGTCAGGAAAATTTATTCAAAGGACAAAAGTGTGATTGTTTACCTTCCAATCTCTTGCAGTTTTGCAATGGTTCCTGATCTCCTAGAATAGTGATTTCTCTACGATGATGGGGGAATTTCAAGCTTTAATGATATGTAGATGATACACCTACAATAACATGTATCCAAGGTCTTCCCAAGAGTATATTATAAGGTATATCAAGATTAAGGACCTAGAAGGTACTCTCAATCAGGGTAGGGCCTACTTGCAAAGGAAGCGTAATCAGTCCTTTAGATTCTTGTTCTCGATTATCATAAAATTTTATGGTGATTCTCTTTGATACAAAAATGAGGTCTTCAGGGAGACCCAAATGTCTAACCATATTTAGGACGTACAAAGGTTTGAACCGGATCCATTGTTTATCAAGTCTCTCTTGATTTTGGTAGAATGAAAAATGAATTCAATGTTAAGTTGTTTTTCATGATAAGGACTAGAACCATGGAGGTATTTGTTTGTGAATACAAGGTGTGATTAGGCAGCTAGATTCCCAATCATATCTTGAAACTGTAAGGCATTGATGTTCTCAAGAACTCGGAACTCCGTAAGGGATTTTTCAAGAACTTATTTATGTACATGGGATGTATGGAGAAGCTCAAGTATGGATATCTATGTAGGAGTCTTCCCCAATTGTGCTAGTACATCATATCATGAATATGTTCTAGCAGATGTGGATGGTGTAGTGGGTGTAGTGACAATAGCTTGAACAATGATTCTTCCTCTTCTGGTGGTAGCATTGCAATTAGTAGCTTTAATCTTGAGGGTGCACACACGGTTGTCAGATTCTTCTATGAAACCAAAAATGCAGCTTTCATCTTGAGGGTGCACACACGATTGTCAGATTCTTTTATGAAACCAAAAATGCAATCAAAGCCACAACAATCATTTTCTTGGATACTTCCACATGTAGAGTCAAATCCTTGTATATTATTGGTAGTATAGTCATAAGGCCACATTTTGGAAGATGAGGTGGTGTTCTTATCATATTTTGGGAATAGTTTATTGTATATCTTGAGTTGCACATTAGATGACGACGGTATCTTTCCTTCAACCTCAATCTTTCTATAATCACTAAGGTCTTCGACAGAGTGTTTCAATTTCATGCATTTCTTGGTGTCATAAACTTTAATGTGGTGGTATTCACAGTATTCATTGTCTTTGTACCAAGTAGGTTTGGGTTGATTCTCATCATATGGTCGAGTGTTAGCATATATCATCATGTTTTGATCAATAAGTATTTGAAAGATAACATATAAGGGCTTTGCAAGGGAAGTGATTTTTTGTCGAGGATGTGGAGCAGAATTGTTGTTGTTGTTGTTGTTACGAGGGAATAGATAGCCTTGGTTGTGAGGTTTTTATTCAGAGGTGTTCTGATTCTGCTGATTGTAATTTTGATTCTTGTTTTTTTGATTTTGATTACTACCTTGATTACCTTGCTTGGATGCTTGGACATTATGAATATGTTTAGCATCAGTCACTCCACCATTGACTACCCCTTTATTCTTAGTCCATAATTTTGGTTTATCATTGTTAAATGAGGAAGTGTAGTGTTTAATGGCCACCTTTTGCAAGAGGTCATCCTCAATAGTATTCCCCTTCTTATCAAGTAACTCAAAAGTATCAGGGTCAAAAATTTTCATTTGGAATGAAATTTTGGGTACCAGGTTCCCAGTAAATATATCTATGAGATGATTATCTGGTATCGTCCAAGGCATTCGATTGGAAATATGTTTTTATATTTTCAAGAAGCTGGCAAAGGTTTCCCCATTCCTTTTCTTGGTGTTGCACAAGTCACTTAGTGACACTTTATTTTCAATATTGTAGGAGTATTGTGCAACAAATTTTTTAGTAAGATCAACGAAGGAGGATATGGATCCAAGAGATAGATTCATGATTCATTCAAGTGTGGGTCCTCCAAGACTCCTAGTGAAGAGTCTCTTGAGATAATCCTCATTATAAGAGACTTCTTGAAAAGCAACATAAAATTCTTTGAGATGTTGAACAAGACAAGTTTCTCCCTTGTATTTGTCAAATTTGGGGATCTCAATGCTCACAGGAAATGACATCATGTTGATTGATTTATCGAATGGATAAGGACATATTTCTTCAAAAGAGAATTCGTTCTTACTTCCATTCCGCATTCTCTTCACAAGAATCTTAAGTTCATTGATTTTATTTTCCAACTCAGGCACATTGTGATTTGTAGGATGTGGACCAAAAGATTGTCCTCCTCTAAATTGTGATATTGAAAATCCAACTAATGTAAGTCCAAGTGTAGAATGGGGTATATAATGGCATGTCTGATATGTTGATGGAGTAGAGGTATTTAAGACCCCAGAAGGAATCTTAAAGAGAGATGAAATATAGTTAGTTGAAGCTTGGTGAGATGATGTTTGCGGAAATGGTGTTTGGCGCGGACTAGCACCCAAGGGAATAGATACATTTCTTCATGCTTTGGGTGTTGTTATGTGAAGTTTTCGTAGGTATAAGACTAATAATTTGTTGGTTTTTTTCAGGTATTAATTGAAATGCATGTTGTGATGATGATGTAATTGTTGATGTAGGAGGCCCGCTAGAAGTAGCCTTGCCTTTGTCTTAAGATGATGTCGTGTTAACAGTAGAAATGTTTTTTTGTATTGACAGGGGCTCTAGCCTTGGTGACATTATTATAGAGTAATGCTTCATCAAAATTGTCAGGAACTATGACACCATCATGGACATGGTTCATTAATATTTATGTCTTATTGGCTCGAATTACCTTCTCCACCATCTCCATATTATATGGATCTTTGAGGAAGTCATTGATCTGTCAAGTTAGAATGGGTCCAGTATTTTTAGGTTGATCAATGTATTCAACCTCTTCCTCTGCCTAGTTAACATTTTTTGGCATCCCTAGACCTGCAACAAGTACCGGGGCAAAGGGATTCTCATTATCTAGAAATTGTTGACTCATCTTATTAGCTTGTGAGTGGGTTATGACCATACAATTTGAATTCTAAAGTAAGATGAGGATGGACAAGGAAATATTTGATGATGAAAGATGAACTAAAGAGAAATGGTTTGGACCTTATTTTGATTACGAGGCCAGGGCCTCAAAGGTTTGATGATTGGTTGGTGAGGGA
Organism: Thuja plicata; assembly: GCA_018584345.1. NCBI lineage: Eukaryota > Viridiplantae > Streptophyta > Pinopsida > Cupressales > Cupressaceae > Thuja > Thuja plicata. Next base: position 4,167,453 of record MU225863.1, read on the forward strand.
AGGGCCTTGAAGTTTCATTTGATTTGAAGGTTTTGGGACCAACTTAGTGAAACAGATTCTAGGAAAACCTCTACTTGTAGATAGATTAATGATAACAAGAAAATAAGGGGATATGATCGATTGGATTTGACCACTCAAGACGGACTTGTATTCTCAAGTGATAAGATTTGATTGTGATTAAGGACGAGGATCTCAAAGAAACCTTGATAAATCATTCAACCTAGGATTAAAGATGAAGGTATGAAAGAAAATATTAGATGAGTCTTGATGATATTGGATTGGGGTATGATTGAGACAAAATATTGATTAGGTCCAAAGTGACGATGATTGTGCTCCAAAGAAAGAAAGATGAGATTATAAAAGATTAGAGGGATGAATGATTGATGAAATGAGGAAGGTTTTGTTTGAATAATGGAATGGTGTGTACTAAGAGGGGAGGGGTAAATTGATGACATGTAATTGATTGAATGTTTGAAGATGTTAAGTTGATGATCATGCAAGGCATTAAATTAGTTAATGTATTATATTGTCATTGATGTCAACTTAATATAATTTGTATGGTCATGGAGATACTGCCAAAGACTTCAAAGAACTCATGAATCAAATCTATGCTATCAGTAATGCATACAATTCAAGTATTCACTAAGTGACTGTATACACCAATGGAGTGCACCCAATGGTCAGAGTAAAAGAACAAATTCACAGCGTTTCCCGATGAGGAAATGCATAGCATTACCGACGAGCAAAGTCACAATGTTTCCCGATGAGCAAAACATAGAGTAACCCAATAGAAAAGAAATACAATATTGCTCAACAGATGGAGATCCCAAAGACAATTGAAGTCATACCGATGGAACAGTCAGTTATCACTGATGACTAACTAAAGTGTTGACCAACATAACAGAGAGTTCAGAAAATGACAAAATGCTTAGTTGTCAAGAGCTAAAGATAGAGTTAAATAATACTTATCATTGTTTTAATCATCCAGATAAAGTTGGAGATAAGTAATTGACTTAAAGCTACTTTGTCCAGTTGGCAAGAAGATCTCTACGAGATCAGATTGGAGATTTTCTCTAAATCTATTGGCAAAGATTCTTGAACACGACAAGGTTAAGAAAGCCCAGAAAGAGGAAATCATGTCTATAAGAGACAAACCCAATTCATTACGAATTGTGGGGTGAACAAGAGAAGAGGAGAGATGCTAAAGGAAATCTAAAGGAGAAGAAAGTCTTCTTTCAATTCTGATCAACAAGCTGATGAAAGAGCTAGATTTTGCAGACACCGACGAACAGTGAGACAAGCATCACAGAGTAGAACAAGTGTGGAGAAAAGGTATACTTGATTATATTGATCAGAAAGGTAATGGACCTAGAATAGATCTAAAAATATGCAATTGATTTGTATGTATGAACAAATCATTAGTGTTTTATTTTAACCATTGAAGCATAGAAGTCTCTTAACCGAGCAGGACTTAAAAGTCTTTTTCAATTGAGATACATCCCAAGGAGCGTCAAAAAGTTTGATCGTGAAAGTAGCATTGGATATGCCCGATACTTATTAATAGGCCAAGTGAGTGTTTGATCAAGGATGGTAGCATTAGATGCCAGATACTGCATGACAAAATATCTTTCAAATCCTCTAACAAGGTCACACCTAATAGTGTATTTGTAACCTTTAACAGGGTTGGCTCTTAACAGGGCTCACTTCAGAAGAGTGAAAAATTGGGGTACTAGTCCCAGTGGTTTTTCCCTTAACATGGTTTCCACATTAAAAATCCATGTGTTATGTGTGTATGATTCATTTCTTTACTGTTTTGTATCTTACATAGACAATTCTGGATTGATTGGTATACTCTGCATATTTACTAAGTTTCGGTAAATAGATGACTGCTTATCAGTAAGCATACAGAAGAAGGTTTAACAAAGTAATCTGACAAGTAGTAAATTGATATAATTACTTCATGGCATTCATCTTGTAGGACATAAGATAACTTGAGATATAATTTGTGGTTATAAGTTTAAAGGGTTGATTTAAGGATTAATTTTTGAGGCCACTGATTCACCTCCCCCCCTCAGTTATTACTCACAATTGGTATCAGAGCTTGTGTGCTTAGAAGGAAGGTTTCAAGACCTAAGCTAAAGATCACAAGATGAACAGATGAGATGTGACCAAGTTCAACAAAGATAATTTTGCTTCATGGAAGAGCATAATAAGACTCCACTTATCAAGTATTGGTAATGATGTTACTCAATATTTAGATACTGACTATGTGTTGCCCACAAGAGCACCAACAGTTAAAAAAATGAGAGAGAAGCATGAACACAATGGCATGATGATAGAAATTGCTTCCTCACTCTCTGATGCTGAATTTGAAGATGTCAAAACCTGCAAAACTGCAAAGAAGATGTGGGACAAATTGAAGCTTGTACATGGTGGTGACAAAAATGTTTTGAGATCCAGGCAGAAAGCCTTAGAGGAAATTTTGATGATCTAAAAATGAAAGAATGTGAAAACATCACTCAGTACAACACAAGAATCAAAGAGGTAGTCAATGCTATATGAGGAGTTGGAGGTGTACTAGAAGAAGATATAGTGGTAAGTAAAATTCTAAGAACCTTACTGCCTACTTATGCTATTAGAGTATCATCCATTCAAGAAATGAGAGCAGTAGCAAATCGAAATGTTACTCTAGACATTTTGATTGGAAGACTGATTTCATTTGAGATGAACAATTTTGATAATAGTGTCTTACCAAATATAGAGTCTGCATTCAAAACTTCTATGAGAATAAGTAAATCAAGTCATAAAAACATTATGAGAAAATATAGTGATAGTGAAAGTGAAGAAGATGATCTTGATGAAATTGAAGCACTTATGGCTAGAAGAATGCAGAGACACAAAGGTAAATACAAAGGTAAACTACCACTTGTTTGTTTTAAATGCAAAGAGATTGGACACTTTGCTGCAAGATGTACTAATAGAAGAAAAGATGACAGAAGTAATGACAGATCATTTGAAAAGAAATCTGACATAGGTGATTACAGAAGCTACCGACAATCAGAAAGAAGAGATACCCGAGACTATAAGGACAAAGGAAAGAAGGTTGGTTACCTAGAAAAATGAAAAGATGAAAACACTGACACCGAATCTGATGAAGACATTGAGATGGTGTTTGTAGTAGTAAAAGATGATTCATATGATGATGAAGAAAGGTATGTAGAAACAACTCTCATATCTAAAGTTAGTAAAAATGATGTTTGGATCATAGATAGTGGCTGCACTCATCACATGACCGGTGATAAGAAAAATTTTGAGACTTTTGAATACTATAAAGGTGGTTCAGTAAGAATGGGTAATGACACGCCTTGTCTAGTTGAAGGTAGAGGAACCATAATGTTGAATAACCAAATAAAATGTGAAAATTCTTATTGGGTAAATGGATTGAATTATAATCTATTGAGTGTTTCTCAATTGAATAATTCAGGTCACAAAGTAACATTTAAAAATAAGGAGGCAAAGATCTCCAATAAATCAGGAAATCTTATTAGTACCGGTGAGCATACAAAACGTAATTTATTCTATCTGAATGATACTGACACCACTTTTTTGATTGCTACAAATGAAGACATATGGTTGTGGCAAAAAATATTGTGTCATGTGAACTTTGACAACATGATAAAGATTAGCAAAAAGAGAAATGTCGAAGGCTTACCGACGATGACCAAGCCCGACAACATCATGTGTAAGAATTGTCAAAAAGGTAAAATGACAAAGTCTAGTTTTAAAAGCAAAACCCATACATCTGATGCAATTCTAGAACTAGTCCATACTGATTTATGTGGACCATGAGGACAAAGAGTTATTATGGGGATAGATATTTTATTCTCTTTGTTGATGATTACTCTAGAATGATGACATTCATGTTTCTAAAAGATAAATCAAAAGCATTTAAGATGTTTAAATGGTATAAGGAAATGGTTGAGAAACAAAGTGGTAAGGAGTTAAAATGCTTAATATCAGATAGAGGAGTGGAATTTATTTCAGATGAATTCGCTAACTTTTGCAATGAGCATGGAATTAAAAGACAAGTCTCTGCACCAAGAACATCACAGCAAAATGGAATTGCTGAAAGAAGGAACAGATCCATAGTTGATTTTGGAAGGACACTGACGATAGAGAAATGCATCGCCCAAATATTCTGGAGGGAAGTTGTCAGTACTATTGTTTACACATTGAACAGACTACAATTGAAGAAAGACACCTTATGAGCTATGGTATGGAAACACACCCAATGTAATTTATTTCAAAAAATTTGGTAGTCAATGTTATATCTTAAAAGATGATAGAAATGGAAAAATTGACTCCAAGAGTGATGAAGGAATATTTTTAGGGCATTCTACCAAGAGAAAGGCTTATAAATGTCTAAATAAAGCCTCTAACAAAATTGTTGAAAGTGAAAATGTAAAGATAGATGAATTTACAGAGAAGAATGAAAAAGAAAGCACTAAAGAACCAGAGGACTACAATAGGTTTTCTTACAATGAGGAACCTGACACTCCACCAAACCAACAATGTAAAGCTCCTGAGAAATAAATCATTGCACTTGAGCATCAGGCTGCAAATACCGACGATCATTTTATTGCTCAAAATGATGCACAAAATGATGGAGAACAGAATGAAGAACAAAATGATGATCAAGATGATAGAAAAAGAGCTGAACTTGTACTTGCAAGATGTGTTAGAAGGAACCATCCACGGGACCAGATCATTGGAGATAAGAAAGATGGTATGAGAACCAGAAGTAAGTCTCTAAATACAAGATGTCTTATTTGTGATTTTGAGCCCAAATATGTCAATGTTGCACTAGATAATGATGAATGGATTAGTGCCATGAATGAGGAGATTGAGCAGATAGAGAAAAACAAGACATGGACACTTGTACCAAGACCAAATGACAAGAATTTCATTTGTAAAAAATGGATATTCAGGAATAAGCTAAATGAGAATGGAGAAGTCACAAGAAATAAGGCAAGACTAGTATGCAAGGGGTATGCACAAGAAGAAGGAATTGACTATGGAGAAACCTTTGCACCTATTTCTATTATATGTTGAATGTAGACCTCTAAATTCAACACAAACACAACATAGTCTTTACACAATCGTTCAATTCACAAAGACAAACATGAATTGTTTGTTCTACAAATTTGATTGAGGCGACCTGTTGCCTCCTAATTAGTTGTGGATGTTGAGTTTACCCTCAGAACGAGAGCCAACAACCTGACCATTGCTAACATAGAGGATTTCTAGAATGCAAGAAAAAGAAGAATTGCCATTAATCTTATGAAATTTACAACTAGTTTATGAGAGAAATTCTCTTAATCTATGAATTGAGAAACAATTAAGCTATGAAAGTGAATTGCAACTAATCTAAGAATGAATTGAAACTAAGCTATGGAAGCAAAATGCAATTAATCTAAGAAAATCAAATGCTTCTAATCTAGAAATGAGAGTGCTTGTAATCTATGAAAGAAATTGCCTTTAAGCTA
>MU225863.1:4190142-4237925 GCA_018584345.1 Thuja plicata
TGTGTATATATACATGTGTGTATATATACATGTATGTATATATACATATGAGTGTATATACACACATGTACATATATAGTATAGATACATGTATGTATATATACACATGAGTGTATATACACACATGTGTATATGTGTATATATACACACATGTGTGTGAATATACATGTGTATGTATATACACATATGTGTATATACTCTTGTGTGTATATATACATACATGTATATATATAGTATATATACATGTATATATATAGTATATATACATGTATGTATATATACACACATGTGTATATACATACTCATATCTATATACACATGTGTGTATATACACATGTGAGTATATGTGTGTATGTGTATATATGTGTATATGTGTGTATGTGTGTATGTGTATATATGTGTATATGTGTATATATATACACAAATGTGTGTATATATGTGTATATGTGTGTATACACATGTGTGTATGTGTGTATATATATACACATATGTATGTGTATACATGTGTATATATACACATATGTATGTATGTGTATACATGTGTATATATATGTGTGTGTGTACATGTGTATATATACATGTGTGTATATACACACACATGTGTGTATATATACACATGTGTGTGCGTATATATATACACACATGTGTGTATATGTGTGTATATATACACGTGTGTGTATACACATATGTGTGTATATATGTGTATGTGTACAAAAAAAAAATTCCAATTCTAGTTGTGTGGAACCAAACACAGAATTTGCATCTTCTCAGTCATCTTCCAGGTGAACCAAACAGGACAGCCATATTCTAGAATTCATTTTGAGAATAGCACAAACCTAGAATGGATTCAATTCTAGAATTGGCAATTCCAGCATGCACAAATTCCGCCAACCAAATGGGCCCTTAGAGATTTTGTGGGTGTGCTCTCCCAACACAATACAATAAATCCCACTATAATGCAAGCTAAAGGATAAAAGAGTGAATGATTTGAGAGCAAGTATAAGGAACTTGTCCCAAACTTCACAATGATGAAAGTGAAAATGCAATAGTAATCTAAATGAAAATGCAAGATTAAATCTAAGAATGAGGATGCAAGATTTAAATCTAAGAAACAAAATGAAATCTAAGATACAATGCAAGAAATGAAATATAAGCTAGGATGAAAATGTAGCAAACTATCCAGCTAGAATGCAAGATTGCTTAAATGCTCAAGTGCTCAAGAATGCTTATGCTACTATTAGTTGCAAATGGGGAGTGAGGCCTCCTTTTTATAGAATGACTTGAAGAATCGATGGTCAAGATTAAGGGGAAAAATAAATGAGTGGCTAAGATTAAGAGGCAAACATGCAAAAGTCAAACTTCACATTTAGAGGGAAAGAGGAATTTGAAATAATTGGAGGAGAAAAGAGATGGAGAGGTGGTGATTGTGCACATGATTAGAATTTATCCACTTTTTAATCAAGATTAGAGGAATATTTTAGTAGAAAGTGAGATTTAGGAAAAAGTGAATAGGATTAAATTAAAATAATTTTAAGTTAATCAAAGTTTAGAAGAACTTTAGGCTAGTGGGAGAATAAAATAAATAAAATTTATTTTATAATAAGAAATAGAGGGATAATATATTAAATTATATTTAATATATTATAGTATTTAAATACAAAGGAAAAAATGAAATTATTTAATTAAATTTAATTAATGAAATAAATAGAGGAATATAGCAATATAATTAATTAATAAAAATTAATTAGAATGTTAAGGACAAATATTAATAAAAAAATTAATATTAAGGTGTGAATAGACATTTTTAGGTGTCTACACCTATAATCCACGTTTTGTAACTAACTACTCACCAATGTCTACCAAAAAGACTAATGGTTGTCCCTTAACTAATCCCTTCAATTGAAAGGGATGGTGTCAAGGTACTCCTAACAATGTAGCGATGATGACCTTAAGATGATCGGTCTTATTTTCATTTTTTTCCACTCAGAGTTGCTCATGACTCTTCTCATTATTGTCGTCCTCATATGTGTTGTCCTTAATCCACTCTTGCTCATCCTCTAAAATTACCTCAATGTAATGTATTTTTTTTAATTTTCCAAGGCACCTATGTTTGGGAGCCCATAGTTCTTTATAAGTAAAACATAGTTTCTTCCTCCTTAGCTCATTTCTTGTCTCATTATCCACCTTAGGAGGGATAGTCTTAGGCTAATAAACAATCTTCTAATTTGGTTTAGAGATTTTGGAATTTCCTTTAGGTTGTTGATAAGAAGTGGATGAAATATCTAGTTACATTTCCATTTTAATTGCATCCTATAGAGAGATGGGTTTGAGGACATTCACAAATCCTTTAATCTTATCAATCAAACCTTCAACAAATATCATGACCTTCCTTTTCTCTGGCATATCTTAAACCATCACTGAAATTCTCTAAAATTCACTGATAAAAGAATCCAATGAACCACCCTATTTTAGTTGTGTCAACTCCCTATAATATAATTCTATATCCTTTATATCAAAGAGGGAAATCAACTTATTACTGAATTCCTCATATGAATTAATCAATTCATGATCTTGAGTCACAAGGACATGATGCCACCAATTATAGGTTTCTCCATCGAAGTACATAGTAGTGATTTTAATTGCTTTTGTTTCCTTCATAGGCTTCAGAGTCAATAATTTATCTCATTTATGAATCCAGGCCATCACACTTGTCTTTTCATTGTCATCATATGCAGTAAGTGTCAACTTATTAGTAGCTTGTTTAAGGTCTTGTTTTAAAACTTGGTCTTCTTTCTTGTCTAGTTTGCATGCTTTCCCTTTGTTTCCCCAAGTATTGGATAAAATATAAATTTTCCTTGACATGATCTAGAAGGAGACTCCATTCATCATGCATAGTCATCACATTATCTGGAAATTCTACCTCTGCATCTGTATTATTTTCCCTTCTTCATAATTTCCACCTAAGAATGTAGCCATCAAAGTTTTATCAGAAGAGCATGTAGGGGCTCTTTCACCTTGTCGGGAACCAATAATAATATGACCATATGTGTGACTGCATGGTGGTCTCCTTGTTGCAACACTTATTTGTTAAATGGCTACTATAAGTTGTTGCAATACATTAGCCACATGCTTGTATACCTTTCATGATATATCTATCTTCTCTATCTTCATCTTGTGTTGGATTATTTCCACGTCTATCTCCCATATCTACAACATATCTTGTACTTCTAGAATATGAACTTTGATGAACACCAATCAATCTTGATTTTTTTTCCCCTTCCACAACTTGCAGGGTTTTTTTTCTCAATTCTCTCTGATAATATCTTAACTCTCTCTCACTTGGTTGCATCAAACTATAACTGACCTAACAGATGGAAGAATCTTGGCTCAGATACCATTTTAAGATTCCCCTATAAATGTTTACTAAAATTTTCATAGTATCACTTTTGAAATTTTGTCAAATAGTTAACATATTTCCTTTAACATGAAGTTTACGGGTGCCACACATGTAAAAATTCAGATATTTTGTGGTGATGGAAAGTTGTGAGAATCAATGAAATTCACTAGCTAGGTTTCTACAGGATAAGGAGGCTCATTTGTGAATGTTTTTGTTGATGGGGATGAAGATAGGGATGCAGATGGGGACCTTTTCCCTTCAGTCTGGCTATTTGGAGGGCTTTTCTCCCAAGCTTTCAATGATCAAAGGTCATTATTGGAGCATGTTTACAAGGCTAGTTGATGGCGATGTCTTGTTCTTTCTATTGTGGTTCTGGTCCAGATCTGTAGGTTCTTAGAGGTGATCTATGTGTCTTTGGGGGTGTTCATGAAAGTGGATTTGATATGTTTTCTTCCCTGGCTTCATTTGTTCCCTCTTTGGCAGAGACTTTCTTTCATTTGTTCTGGCATCTTCCATTTAGAGCTTGTGCTTTGGTTGTTTATTTGTGTGCCTTGTACGAAGGTTCGAGCTCGGCTTGTGGAAGGTTCATAGGTTGTATTTGTGCTTGGAGTGGTATGGTATGGATGATTAGAGACATGGTGTGGGTTTTTTGTTTCCCTACCGAGTTGTGCATTGTGGTTGTCCTGAATAATGTGGGTTTTTTTTGTTGGTGGGCATTTTCCAGATCTATTGAAGGGAGGTGATTCTAGTTGTGGGTTGGATCCATCCTTATTGTGAAGGGTCCTAGTAATCTCTTCCAGAGTGGTGGGGACTGTTCTAGAGTTGGCTCTATGAGGCATCCTTCTCTTGTGGGGTGCAACATCAGTGCTCTTTTGGAGCTATGCTTCTCCTTTTTTTGTGGTGATCTTTTTAGCTATATTTTGTCTTGGTAAAGACCTTTTATTTTTAAAGGCCTATCGTTGGCAGGATTTCAGGATCAATTGGATTCATCCTTTCCAGGATATCCTTCTGGAGTTTCCTACCCCTATTGAGGTGGGGTTTCTTTCCATGGGTCAGTGGTGGTGGAGGTCCACTTTTCTTCATATCTCTTATTTCATGTTTCTTATTTCGATGGAAGATCCTATTGAGGTGGAAGCACAACCTATGGAGGTGGTTGGTTTCTGGAGGAAAGAGGTGGTCATTGGTGGCATGTGGTTTTCTCCCTCACTTGACAGTGATTTGGCAGGTTTGATCATGGTTGGATCTTTCCATTCGACCATCCTTGTTTCTGCAGTCCCTATTGAGGAGGGTTTCTCTTTTATAGAGGTGAGGATAATTTTTTTTTTTGGACTAGGTTTTGGTTGGTGGATAGTCATTGGTTTTTCTATGGTTTTGGGACTCATTTCAAAACCCAATTTGTAGGTTTGGGGAGCCTCTCAAAACCCCGGGATGGTTTTGGATGCCACTTTAAAACCCATTATTTTTTGGGTCGACTCTTTGTTGAAAAACTTCTTAAGGATGGTTTGGGGTTCCAGGTTTAATCCCTTTATTCTGGTTTTGGGTACCATGTAAAAACCTAGGTTCAAAGTTTCTGTTGGTATTCTAAAATTTAGTTTTGTGTTTTGGTTTATCCTTCCTTTTTTCTTTGATGTCATCTTCTATCAGAACTCATGGAAGGAAGTGTTGGTTTATGGATTCTCTAAAAACCTCTTTTTGGTTTTGGGTACCATGTTAAAACCCCTATTTGGCTTGATTTTCCTCTTTTTTTATGCTTGTCACCAAGTGGATGCTGGCAGTTTTCAAGGGCCCAATTTGGTGGCTGGTTGTTTCTGGTTAAGGTTGCTGGCAGGTTTTCAGACTTTCTCATCCCTTTATGGAATCCATATCTTCTTTCCAAATGCTTTGGTGGACTTTCATGATTTGTATTAAGGGTTCGGGGAGCAATGTCAAAATTCTATCTGGTTTGGGGAGCCTCAAAACCCCTTGTATCTCTAATCTATAGAGATAGGCTCTTTGATGTAAGGCTTTGGCCTTAGTTGATGGATTTTTAGGGGCACCTTTACTTTGCTTTCCTACTCTTTCTAGGTTGTAGATTGTTTTTTGGATTCGACCTGCTAGACTGTAATTGTAATATTTATGGCAGCATTTAATCTTTGTGGGGTTCTAGATCCCCTTCAAAATCTACATGTTAGGGGTTTTGGGTCCCCTCGAAACCTTCTTTTACCTTAATCAAAAACATGAATTTTCTGGGTTGATGTGTTGAAAGACATATGGTACTGAGGTTTGGAATAAGAATCATTTACCAATACACTCAAATTCATTCATAGCAATGAAACATTTTGACAAATGGTTGGGAGATTTTTATTACCATGAAATTTGAATGCAAATGACTTTTTCTACTGTAGAAGAAATTAAGGACCTCTGGAGATAATATGTCAATACCAAGAAAAAAACTTCAGAATGTTCATATAATTATCATTAATTCAAAACTTTCCAAGTCATAAAATGCACCTAGAACATTTTTGGTCAACCACCCATTGCAGTGAATACTTCCAAGTAATGAGGGTTGATAAACTAATGTACAATAGAACTTAATATATAGCTCCTACATATGATATGACAACATATCAGTCTCCATTTGACCCCTTTAGACTATTTTCATTGGATACTCTTGTTACCTTCCACTACACACATGCATCCAATTTCAATTCAAGCCAAAGCTTCATCACATCATTCAGCACTCACGGCACACATTAATATATTAAGTCTCATGCCAGATATTATTGTTGTTGGAAATGATCTCTGCCCAAATATTTGAGACTCAACCTTCAAACATTGATTATAGTATGAAACATTCTCATAGCAACCTTTAATATGTATATAGTCTGCAATAATATAGTATCTATCCACAAGAATAATATTGGCGTTCCCCACAAATTTTGAGAATAGAATGACTTATTATATATCAGCCTCATTGGTACCCAAACTCATTAGGGTCTTGACTTAATTAAATCCTTTAATAGAAAAGGTGTCATAGGATTAACTAATCGACCCTTATGAAATAAAGATCAGGCTCCACAAGTAAAACTCCAATCTACAACAACTTGCAAATATTATTTTCAGACTTAAATGTATTATGCAAATACCATACTATAGCCCAGATAACCTTACAGTCAAAATATCAATGAGACTTATAATATTTGGAATAAATAATTCTTATTTTATCTCAGCTTTGCAAATACCTTGTAAGGTACTGCCTTGTTCTGATATTTTAATGCCTTACTTGTTTTGGTAATTTTTTCAAATAGTTTGCACACAAATTGGACAAGTAGTTTTCTAAGTTGCTTTTGTTTGGAATTTAAGTTTCTAATTACAACTTTAGATTTCTTAACTCCAAGAAGTATTGCAAATAACATTGCTTGCAAACAAAGAAAATACAAGAGAGAAAAATGCATATCATACACAAACTACACAGCTTAATGGATTCTTTTTCTCAAGTATTACATATTCAAAAGATAATATAGCAGACCTGGTATAGTTCTACTTCTTGTTACAACTGAAGTAGTGCATATCTGATACAACATTAACAACCAGTTTGGAGTGATGTTTGAATCCTCACTTTAGTTCTAACACTTCTGAAGCATTTTCGGTGTTTTTACCAGCAATATTGTTAGCCTAGATATTGGTCTCAAAAATGTAGAGAATGTAGTGGAATGCCTTGTTGTTGAGAAGGTCACCCAGATACAAGTTGTAGCAAGGATATCACTTATATTTGCAGGTATAGGCGTCCACCATAATTAGATTTAACTTCTCAGAATGCCAACGCACATCCCAGGTAGAGGTATGGCTAGAATATAGGAAAAATGAACAACAAATACAATCACAGCTACTGGTAAAAGTATGACCTAGTCTTGGCATTTATCAGCAATGAAACTCTTCCATTTACTCCTAGAAATCAAATGCTAAAGAACTGGAACTTATTCCATAAAAGACAATCTCATTCTTGAAATTAAATCTTTTTGGAAGCACAATACAAACTTTAGATTTTACCTCAAATCTCCAAGATGAATATGGATACTATATCTTTCAATGGCATCAAGATTGAAAGAAAAGAGGGTTTGCATCCTCCAAATTCAAGAGAAAAATCTCCACAAGTTTGCCAATTTTATCAATATCCAAAGTATACCCAAAGAGACCTCTTCAATCTCTTTTATAACACTTTCTAAGAGCTCAATCACTCATCTTGACAATGTGGGATAAAGAAAATCACTTTTTTCTTGTTCCTACAATTTTAGGATTTTTGCTTTCTCGCCCCCTATTTTATCGCGATTGATTTTTCTTGATATTTCCCATGCCATGTACATGATTTTCCTTTTAAAATATAATTTCCCAATTAAGAGAATAAAACAGCCTTTTAATAATAAAGTGACTTATATTAATATGTACTTTAATTTAATAGTCACTTTATGAATAAACTATTTAATCTTCAGGCATTAAAATAAATAATCAATCGGACTCAGAAAACCATGTGTGATAGCTCATTGGAAAGGTCTCAGCGAGATGCTCCAAGTCCAATATTGAAATGCAAATAATATTGAACCCTATTGACTTACTATAAATAGTTAGTATATGAAAATCCTATCAAAATAACTCTGATTGGCCTGAAAATGGAACTGTCTAAGGCCAAATCCCTCTCTGATCCATGTAAAGTCCTGGTTATCCCTCGAGACTATGACAAAAAGGGATAATGACACATCATGAATTAATGAGCTAAAAATGGGGACATTACAGTCTTCCCCTCCTAAAATTGTTTATCCTCAAGCAGTCTCAACTCTAGATGTTGTAAGATGTACTCACCCTCCCATGTAGCATCCTCAATCGGCAAGTTCTTCCATTTCACCAAATATTTTCTAATAGTTCTTTTCCAAAGTGAGCGCTCTTTGGTTTCTATGAAAGCCTCTAGAACTAAAATAAGCTTCTCATCTTCATCAAGATGAGGCAACTTTGCTGCGGGTACCACATTGTGACCCAATGCCTTCTTTAGGTGTGACACATGAAATACATTGTGTACCATGCTATCTGTCGGAAACTCCAACTCATAAGTCACTTCTCCTACTCTCTTGATAACCTTGAAAGGCCCATAATAGCGGGGCTTCAAATTTTATGCACCACTCTTCTTGAGAGTGGACTCTCTATAGGATTTCAGCATGAGATAAACCATGTCACCCACCTCAAATGACCACTCAACTGTGTGTTGATTTGCATATTGTTTCTGTTAGTTTTGAGCTTTCTAAATTTTTTTCCTTTAAGGATCTCATAATGTCATGACTTTCCTGCAATATATCCTTGGCCTTCGGTACTCTACTATCGCCGAACAATGAATCCAAGAAACTTGGAGCCTCATATCCATATAGGGCCATAAACAGTGACATTTGAATGAACATGCGGTAAGTAGTATTGTATAGCAGTTTACTCCCAAATGTAACCACTTCACCCATGTCATATGCTGCCCTGAAATATAATTATGGAGGTATCCATCTACCCACTTATTAACAATCTATGTTTGTTCGTCCATTTGTGGGTGGTAACTGGTACTCGGTGTGAGCTCTGATACCACTGTAAGGTACTATCTTGTTCTGATATTCTAATTGAAACTTCATATTTCTTAACCCCAAGAATTATTGTAAATAACGCTACTTGCAAACAAAGAAAATACAAGAGAGACAAATACAGATCATACACAAACTACACAGGTTAATGGATTTTTCTTCTCTAGTATTACATATTTAAAAGATAATATAGCAGGCCTAGTATAGTTCTACTTCTTGTTACAACTGAAGTAGTTCATATCTGATATAGTGTTAACAACCTGTTTGGAGTGATGTTTGAAGCCTCACTTCAGTTCTAACACTTTTGAAAATGCTCCAGCATTGTCGGTGTTTTTACCAGCAATATTTTTAACCTAGATATTGGTCTCATAAATGCACAGAATGCAGTGAAATTCCCTTTTGTTGAGACGACCACCCATATACAAGTTGCAACAAGGATATCACTTATATTTGCAGGTATATGCATCCACCATAAGTAGATTTAACTTCTCAAAATGCCCAGGCACAGCCCAGGTAGAGGTATGGCCAGAATATAGGAAAAATGAATAGCAAAATACAGTCACAACTACTGGTAAAGGTACGGCCCAGTCTTGATATTTATCAGAAATGAAACTCTTCCATTTAATCCTAGAAATTGAATGCTAAAGAACTAGAACTTTTTCCATAAAAGACAAGCTCATTCTTGAAATTAAATCTTCCTAGCAGCACAATACAAACTTCAGATTTTACCTCAAATCTCCAAGATGAATCTCAAGACTATAACTTTTAATAGTGTCAAGATTGAAATAAAATAGGGTTTGTGTCCTCCAAGCCCAAGAGAGAAATCTCCACAAGTTCACCAATTTTATCAATATCCAAAGCATACCCAAAGAGAGCTCTTCAATCTCTTTTATAACACTTTGTAAGAGCTCAATCACTCACCTTGACAATGTGGGATAAAGAAAATCACTTGTTTTCCCTTTCCTACAATTTTGGGATTTTTTTCTTTTTTGCCCCCTATTTTATCACAGTTGTTTTTCTTGTGTGTAGGTGATGTGCCCCAGCGGCCACGTGTCCAAGGCCTGTGTAATTGAGGGGTGGTCCCCGTCCTTGAATCCTCTGATGGAAGGGAGATGTGCCTCTTAATGTCACCCTTAACACCTTGGGTAGCCTCCCTCACCACCAAGTCAATCTTTTGGTGTAGTGGTTGGGCCTTAGAATGAATCTTAAGACCATATCTTCCAATGGCATCAAGATTGATAGCATAGAGGGTTTGTGTCCTCCAAGCCCAAGAGATAAATCTCCACAAGTTCACCAATTTTATCAATATCCAAAACACACCCAAAGAGAGCTCTTCAATCTCTTTTATAACACTTTCTAAGAGCTCAATCACTCACCTTGACAATATGAGATAAAGAAAATCATTTTTTTGCCCTTTCCTACAATTTCAGGATTTTTACTTTTTCGCCCCCTATTTTATCGTGATTGCTTTTTCTTGATATTTCCCATGCCATGTACATGATTTTCCTTTTAAAATATCATTTCCAACTTAAGTGAATAAAATTTTCTTTTAATAATAAAGTGACTTATATTAATATGTTCTTTAATTTAATAGTCACTTTATTAATAAACTATTTAATCTTTAGGCATTAAAATAAATAATCAGTTGGACTCGGAAAACCATGTGTGATAGCTCGTTGGAAAAGTATCGGCGAGATGCTCTAAGTCCAATGCTAAAATATCAAAAATATTGAACCCTTATGACTTACTATAAATAGTAACTATCTTAAAGACCTATAAAAACAACTCCGATTGGCCTGAAAATGGAATTTCCTAGGCCAAATCCCTCTTTGATCCCTGTAAAGTCTTGGTTAGCCCTCAGGACCATGACAAAAAGGGCTAAATACACATCATGAATTGATGAGCTAGAGGGGGTATTACCTACCTCTTACTACAAACTCGTCTTCAGAAGAAAACTTCACAATTTAAGCTCAAATGCAGACTCTGTCGCAAATCTACCACTTTGAAAAGTCTAGGTTTGTCGTCCAGCTCTTTCAAAAAATTCCTGAAGGTTTTCATCTCCAAAAATATCAGCTAATGCAAATGCATCAAACAAATTCTTCAAATTAAAATAATATTTGAACATATTTTGAATAATCCTCTTAGGTTGTACTTTTATAGCATTCTCCATAAAATTCTTGACATTCCATCAGCTTGTCTCTTGGCATTCCATTTCTTTGTCTTTTTTAATTTGAAATAAAGTGACTTTTATTTTATAATTATGGTTGACATAAAAATTCACTTTAATTACTCTATTAAATAATTAAATTAAGATGTCATTATATTTTGACAACTCAATTTTTTTTAAATTATTTAACTAATTTCTAATGTCTCAAAAAGGGACATTACAAAACCTCATACTCCAAATCAACTCAATGTATTATTTAGTACCCAATGGTTTTAATATACATATAAGGTCTAATCTTGTATAAGAGTATCATCTACAAGATATCTAGAGAAATTATGGAATAAAAGTGGTAGAAAACTCACTTTAAAATCAACATCTAAAGCACCCAACAAATAGGATAAATAATACATGAAACTGTC
Source organism: Thuja plicata (assembly GCA_018584345.1). NCBI lineage: Eukaryota > Viridiplantae > Streptophyta > Pinopsida > Cupressales > Cupressaceae > Thuja > Thuja plicata. Next base: position 4,201,714 of record MU225863.1, read on the forward strand.
TAATTGGAAAACCCTGAGCTAAATCCACCCAAAATTTGATACCTGGATATCTATGCAAAAATCTAATGACCAAACCATAAGATGTGCCCACAAGCTAAAACGAGCACATTTATATATGTATCCATCATAATATTATCATAATCCATCGACCAACTTAAGGGATCCATTCTTTCCAATCAAAGATGCCTTAACGATGTGTCATAAGTTGGTTAATAAGTGTAACCTCCTTTTACAACTCTCTTACATGTCATATATGCTCTTATATTTCTAACATGGGAGGCCTAACTTCTAAAGGTTGTACCTTTTCATTTGGGAAGCCAATGAAACCTTTTTTTTAACTGAATGTCTCAAAGAGTTCCATGTCACCATAACCAACTTTCTTTGTTTAAGGTCCATTAAAACATTTTTTAGGGTCAAAGATGACCTTTAGAGCTCAAGAATTATATTTTATATTTTATAACCCAAAAATTATATATTTTTCTATTCTTAACATTAGGATACAAGATTGAAGCACCTTTCCTAACATCCTTCCACTTGTTGAATACTTTACAAGATAAAAGGGAACACTAACACTTTCAACTATCTATTAGGGATTAAGGGGCTCATATACTCACTACAATACCTATACTTATTTGGGATAAATTTTATTTTATTTTTATTTTTTAAAAGGGGTAAACACTTTCACCTGGAGCTATGAATCGATGAGGCCAAAAATGGGAGACCTCATCCCCAACGGGATTCGAGCCTTAATGGAAATCACAACAATGTAACAACTTAACCATCACAACATGCCAACATCAGCATATTTGGTATAACTAGCTTTGTTAGTGCATTTGCAATATTTTAAGTGTTAATTTTATTTAGAGTCTCTCTCTCATCCCCTACAATGTCATGAACAAAATAGCTTTATACATCTCTATTCTTCATTCTTGCATATAAGGTCAAGTTCTTTACTAGACATATGAAACTCTAAATATCACAGAGACTTTGATAGTTCCCTAACCCAACCCCATATCTAAACATAATATCTTAAGCTAGATGGCCTCCTTACAAGCATGAGTATCTTCCATTTACTCAACCTCTATAATGGAAAAATGACCCTAACCCATTACTTACCCATCTAACTAATAACATCATAAAATGAATTAAAGGCATACCCACAAGTGGAAATTATATTATAACATAACCTACCCAATCTAAATCCATGATTTGATGGATCTCTACTAAGTATTTGTTCATTGATGTCCTTTAGAATATACATGATAAAAATTGAGTTATCAAAGCTACCCCACAAACATTTAAAGACCCCCTTGATTGCGTCCTAATGATCTCATCTAGGATTAGCCATAAATCATCTTGAGGCTCCCATTATTTAAGAAAAATCAAGTCTAATACAAATCATAAAATACATCAAACTCGCAACTACATTGGCATAACGACCATGATCCATTTCCTATATCTTTATGGTCGTCATGGAACACTACTCAATTGAAAATTTAGTTCCCACATGCAAAAGAACACTCAATTGTTTATTATTTACCATGTCTAAACATTAATACATTTAATTCACGTACTTACTTTGGACCAACCAAATATTCGTATTTATTCTCTCTTATCATCTTCATACCCAAGAACTACTTGGCAAACCCTGATTCCTTCATCTCAAATTGTGTTCAAAGTCAAGACTTGAAATCATAAATCACATTCTTACTATTACCAAAAACACCATATTATGTGTATAATGCGATAATGGGGAATCAATCACAATCATATTTGTAGTAAATGCTATTATCATATTTGGATCTCCAAAAACTTAATCCCAACACAAATGAGCCAATTTCTAGTATCATATTCTAGAAGATTGTTTGAGACTATATAAAGATCCTTTCATTGTTGTAAACCAAAGACTTTTTATCCTAATTACATAACGCTTTGATTGTTTCATGTATCTAGATATCTTCTCTAAGTCACCATGTAGGAATTTTATTAAGTCACATACATTTTTTTCTAAATAAAGGATTACTACTACAAATAACAAGAAAATGATATATGTAATCTTAGAAACTAAGGAAAATCCACCAAATTCTAACCCCTCAGCTTGGGAATATCTCTTTGCAACCAATATTGTCTTGTACTTTTCAAAACCACCATGTCTAAAGTGGTATTCTTCTTGAATACCAATTTATAATCAACATTATTCTATCCATTGAGCAATAATGTCAAGTCTCGTGTGGACCAACATTTTTCAATGCAACTATCTCCTCTTCCATAACTATTGTCCTAGACCCAAAATCATCCATGTATCATTTCCTTCACATTTTTATGTTCATCAATATTAGTAATCAAAGTAAAAATGCATGCCCGATCAATAAGGTTGTACCTTTTGGTGGTTGTATTTATCAAGTGGACCTCCTAAAGAACTAAGGTGATGGTTCTATCTCCTCATTAAAACTAGATCAAAAACTAATTGTTGTCTTCCTCCTTAGGTCTTCATGAGATTCTTTCTCAACCTTCTCAATATTCAAGAGTAGTTGAACTTTATCTTTCTTCCCATCCTCTTTTAGATACAAAACTATGGAGGGAGGATTAACCTCTTTTAAAATAACACTCATATTATATAAAATTATCTTAGCTACAGGATCCCAAACCTTGTACCCTTTGACACCAACAACATAAATGAGGAATAAATGTTTAACTACCTTATACTCCAATTTTGATAACTTCTCTCTAGGCGTGTGTTTATTCCTCACCAACAAAAACATGATGTAATGAGGTTTTTTTTCCTATTCATGCCTCCATAGGGATCTTGCTAAGAAGAGTTGATGTAGGAGACCTGATAATTAGGCAATGTATCATAAAAATTGCTTATGCTTATAACTTTTCCTGCCAACTCCACTAAGCATACTCTTAGTCCTCTCCATCAACATCTTATTCAGTCTTTCTAAAATTTTATTTATTGAAGATCATCTAGAGTAGCCTTATGTTCTCAATTTTGCGCTCCTTAGAAAATATGTCAAATTTTGTAGAACAAAATTCATTGTCATTATAAATTCTCAAAACATTAGTCTTGAGAGACATAGGAAATATTTCAAAAAGAGACATAAATTTCAAAAAGATTTGCTAGCCGTGAGGGTAGGGCAATAGGACCCAAGCTAAAGAGTAAACTTTTTAAAATTTATTGTGTTGTAATGGATGACAGTGTCGTAACTACTAGTCATGGAAGAGTGACATTCTTATATTGTTATCCCCATTCGAATAAATAAATACAGTAGTAATGATATATTATTTTTACTTATTTTCCAAGAAATGCATTTGGGGAATATAGTAACTCTCATATTATAATTTAATTTTCTAAGGAACATGCTCTTCATTTTTTGACACCATGTTTATTGTTTTTGAAAAAAATTAGCACCCTGAACAAGGACGCTGACCCTTACAAAAACAAGTCCCAAAGGCGAAAAAACCAGGCCATCCACAAGACATAGTCAACACAACATATGCAGACTAGAAAAACAAACACAAAGCCCAAAGGCTAAAGCCCTTTGAATGAAAGGCCAAACTCACACCGCTAAAGACACCATGTTTATTGTTGATGTAATGAAAAACGATATTTTATTTTATGGGAACCATGATTAATAATTAGATTAAACAAGAATTGAAACCTAATTATTCTTCTTGCAATTAGTACTTTATATTAAAATTGTGAAATAGATTTTAGTAAACTTATTATTGGACTTGATGTATATACAGTTGTATTAACTTCATGATATTAACGTAAAATGAACACAAAAAGGTCAACCAAAACTTTAAGGAAAAAAATTTCAAAAATTTGTTAGTTCATTTTTAGGCAATCTTTAATCTTGTGAAATGAGCTTTTGGTAGAAAACTATCTTCGAGCTTTTGATAGAAAGCTTGAATGTAGTTTTCTACTAGAAACTTGTTTTAGAACTATAATGGATTGAGGAAACATCACGTCTTTGATTATTGATTTTGTATCTCATTTTTCATAGGCTGGTATGTCCTTCATTGTTGTCATTAAATAATATAATAAGAATGGTAACTCACCTTTGTAAAATATCAATAAATAAAATTAGACTGAGTTTGAGCTTAATTGATTTGTGTTTTTTTAAAGAGGACATTCTTTTCATTGTTGGCACAATCCTTGCAATAATTTACAATAAAATGATAAGTTACCCCTTAAGGATTGTATTTGAGCTCACATGTTGATTTGTTGTACTCGTAAGTGGACATTCTTATATTGTTTTGATACTATGAAAGCAAGTTTTGAAAGTGCCCAGACCTTTGACCAATAAATAAGCAAATTGACAATTAGAAAAAACACCATGACATATGGGGCAAACTAAACAATGCATCAAAGCAAATAAAAAAGAGATACAACTACAAAGAAGTTGCCATACATGACAACACTAAAAAAGCAATAAACTACTGGCACGCAAGCATTTAGCTAGTATCATGGAGGGAAGAAGGACAATCTAAGTCAATCGAGGACAAGGATAAATAGGGTTGTGTGAGAGTAGTATCGGGGCAAATAGTCATCAAGTTGCCCCCTAAAAACGTCTTGAATCAAGGTATTGCTATCCATGAGAGACATAGGAAATCTTTTTGAAATTTATGTCTCTCATGGCTAGCAATGCCTCAACTCAAGATGTTTTTAGGGGGCAACTTGATGAATATTTGCCCTGATGCTATTCTCACACAACCCTCTTTATCCTTGTCCTCTGTTGACTTAGATTATCCTTCTTCCCACCTTGATACTTGCTAAATGCTTGCATGCCACTAGTTCAGGTGGGTTGCCCTTTGCTCAAATCATTCTTGGGGATGGTGGTGGTTCCAACGCTGGTTTAACCTCCCTTTTAACCTTACTATTGGTAATTAGACTGCACCTTGATCTCATGCAAATATTGTCAGTGTCAAGGATATTGCTCACCCTTGAAGGCATAAATGACAAGCCCTCTTGTGCTAAATCTTCCTCAATTGTGATTTGTGGACATGATGTATCTGAAAATGAAGATTTCTATCTACATAGAGGTCTGATTTGTAAATTCAACGATTATTTACCTTCCCTTCCCAATCTTCACAAATATGTCTACAGTTACAAAAGCCTCTCATCAAGGCAAGATTGGGCTCTTCCTTTGTAAGGGTTTCTTCATTGTGTCTTTTGACACTTCAAAGGATATGAATTTCATGCATGACAATTGATTGCAGATGTAGTATGAGCATTCTCTCTTGGTCAAGCCTTGGACAACTTCTTTCAATCCTCTTTTTGAACCTCTCAATGTCAAACCTGCATATGTTTGCCTTCTAAAATTTCCTCTTCAATTTTGGGAAGATTATTGCTGTGAGGTTGTTGGCAACTCTACGAGTTGTTTCCTAAAGGTGGACTTTACCACTTCCTACACAAGAAACTCTACTTTTGCTTGTATTCTAGTAGACATTGATAGCTTTGAGCCTCTTGATGGGGACATGTTTTAATGGTGAAGGATAAGCCTTGGACTAAACCACTTGTCTATGGGATCTCCATTTAGATGCAAATGATGCTTTACTATCGACCACCTAATTGTTGAATATCCACTTTTTTTGGCACAAGGGCACAATGACATGGTGGAAAAATACCTGCCAAAACCACTTGACTATTCATGTTCTAACTCTTAAATTGATGGCTCCTCTCAAGATGTTGAGTCTTCTTAGGATGTTGGATCTCATGCAATTGGTGTGACTATAGCAAGCCCTACTCCTGCTACCTCATCGACTCCCATTGGTGAGTCCCAACTACCTTTTGCTTCAATCAATAGTCTATTATCCCATCAATTTTAGATCCACTTCAACCTACGCGTGTAGTGATTGTTGGATGTTTGATTGCCCCACCCTAAAATACTAGTATTTCTAATCACATAAATGGGCCTTTATTCTAAGGACTTGAATGATAGTGTTTCATGGACTATTGTATAACGGCAAAACAAATGTCTTCTCAAATCTATCTTCCAAACTCATTATAGTGAAGGGTATGAGATTGAATAGGGTTAAGAGTCGCATTATCTAGGTTGCACCTCAAGGTACCATGTAGTTTCTTTCTTTTTTTAGTGTTGTCATGTATGACAACCTCCTTGTAATTGTATCTCTTTTTTAGTTACTTTGATGGGTTGTTTAGTTTGCCCCATATCTCATAGTACTTCTTCTAATTGTCAAATTCTTTATCTATTTGGTCAAAGGTCAAGGCACTTTCAAAACTTGTTTTTATCAATATCAAAAACAATATAAGAATGTCCACTTAAGAGTACAACAAATCAACATGTAACGTGTGAGCTCAAATACAATCCTTAAAGGCTAACTTATCACTCTTATTGAAAAAAATAATTGTAAGGATTTGGCCAACAATGAAAGAATGCCCATTTTAAGAAGCACAAAACAATTAAGCTCAAACTCATTCTGTGTGCGTGCGCGCATGCACAACAATGGCGGACATACCAACCTATGAAAAATGAGATACAATGTCAATTATAGTTGTAAAACAAATTTCTGGTAGAAAACTATGTTCAAGCTTTCAATCATAAGTTCGAAGAGAGTTTTCTATCAAAACCTCATTTCACGATGGTAATATTATATTTTAATGGTTTGCAAAGGTGAATTATCATTCAAGATTGTGTTTAATGACAAAAATGGTGCCAAACATGAACAGATTGCCAACAAGGAAAATGAAATGCAATATGACAGCTTGTGTACAGATCTCAACAATATTTGTCGTTGACTTTGAGGTGGGAGAGAGGACGCAGTGCAGATGGGCAATTTATCATTCTTATTAACTTCAATGATGAATATGGTACCCAAAATTAACATAATGTTAACCCAATTAACTGATATGATCTCCATCCTCCGTAAGCCTCATAAAAAAGGGAGCTTGTCCCAAAAAAACCAAATCCATACATTCACAACATAACAAGGTTAAGATTTGATCGCTTGTCCATCTAAGCCAACAGCCTAAACAAAGCCATTACTTCTTGAGGATCAATGCTCAATGGTAGTTTGATAAATTGAAATTCTTAAATATAAAAGGGAGAATTTCCGAGCATTGTCTCTCTCCAAGGAAAAACATATAAAACCAGAACAACGTCATGGATACTGTAAATGCGAAGCCCCGAAAGAAAAATGAAAAACAGAAAAAAACCCTTCAATTGAATGAACTGCACATCTTGTGAACCATAAACGTGTGGTAGACACAAACATAGAAGAATTCGGGTCTCCAACAAGTAAAATGGAATGCCATAGTTTTCTTCAGATTTTCCTACATGATAAACGTTATATATTCTATTACAATATCCTGTGTACGTTGAGCTGAGAAGGTAAATCATCGTGTATGTTTGTATAGTATATATTGCCGTATCCTGTCATATCCAGATTAGGTTTTGAAAAGCATCCGTACCCATTTTGGATATCATGTCCATGGATCTTTGATTTTTACACATTTATATATGCTTCTTTAAAAATACAGGGGAGAAAAAGATCAAGCAGGGTTAAAAATTAAAATCATTTGACATATGAAGATTTTGACATCTTCATATACGATATTTATATATAAGCAGGGTTAAAATCACTTCAGCTATGAAGGCTTTTGCTTTTTGATAGCTTGTAAGGCAAAAGTTTTTACCTTAATAATAAATAAGTGTGAAAGATCCATTTAATAAAAAATGAAAAACCATATTCAATTCCAGCCATGCATAAAAGTCTAAACAGAAGAAAATAAAGAAATTGCATAATGCGAAATTGGCTACTTACAACCACTACAATCTAACATTTCGAAGTAAAGGAGCTCAAAAGCTAACTTTCAAATTATATCAATAATAGCCTATCCTCTCAATCACCAAAATAAAACTTTCTTACCAAATAAAAGACTCAACGATGTAATCTAGCACAACTGCAATATATCTGCCGAACATAGTTACAAGGGTTGAAAAAAAAAATCATTTGGGAGGCCAAAATTTTTGGAAATGTTGAATTAAAAAAAAAAGTCAAATTTCTATAGGAACTGAAAATTCCGGACCACATCAAACAAATCCTTCCAGTCCAAACAATCTGGATCTGGCTGGATTTGGTAAAAATGTTGCCATGTACCTTCCCCCATAAGATCTCTTATAAATTCTTTAAGGTCCGGGTTGGATGCCTTGGAGTTAGTCTTGCAAGCAAAGCCTTATTTGGGAATCGGTCAGCATCAATGTAGTAGTAATTTCCTTTTGCTTCGAATGTGACATACGGTCTATTTGTATCTGCAGGTTTAACATCAGAAAATTGAATTGTCCTTGGTATGTATGTTGCTAACCATGATAACATTTCAACCTCAAAGCTGTCAGAGCCAGGTTGCCATGTTAGCTTGTGAACATAAGGGCTAGCGAACCAGTGCAGGGTACCAGTGGTGGATGCACTGATAAACATAACACTAGAAGCAACAGCCCCCTTTAAAATTATATTCATGTCAGGTGAAGTAAGAAAAGTAACAGCAGGACCAAGTGACACAGACAAGCAGCAAGTAGAAAGTGATAGAAGTTTAACCTTTCTAATTGTATCAGAGATTGGACCATAATATACAACATGGTTATCCCTCTCGGCAGATTTCTGTGGCCCTATAGTTATTTTGTTTTCATCTGTGTCTACCACATTCACACCGATTTTTGAAGAATAGCTTCTCTGATTATTAGGAATCCAGACAGACATCAGTCTCCCATTCGGAAAGAGAAATTTCTCTGACGGGTGAGAACTGAAGCTTGAGCATTGATTTTGCACATCAGAAACAGGAGAGACATAACCTGATCATGAAGCATTCAAAACAAGTATTAAAAACTCGAAATATATGCCATATATGACTCGAGCATCTAAAGTAACAAGCATATAAAAACCACTGAATAATAATTTTTAAGTTACAATGCCTTTGTTGTAGATAAGAAGTTACAATGCCATTTTTGTAGATAACAAAAGAGGATAATCAAAAAAAAGTCCAGCTAATGCATGTTCTCCTAACGAACATATCATTACAATATCAGACGATAAGTAGTTGCTAATCTGAGTGATAATGCAATTTTTTATAAGAAGCGAATGAAATACTATTTTTAGACACTGAACCTTTTAAGCTTGGTTTTAGACTTTTTGGGTTTTCACTTCAGGTGCAATTTGGACAGTTGTGGCAATTTATCTCTTTAGTGCCCACAGTAAGCTTAGTTTTTTCTTAAAATTTATCAATATTAAAAATTAAAAATTAAAAAAATTACAAGAAAGGGCAAAAATTTGGGATGGGATTACTTCTTTCAAAAGTAAAGTTGAAACCAGAACTGTCAAATTCAGAAAAGTACTATAACTACTGCCATTAACACTTCTAAAATGGCTAACTATTTTGATTGACTGCTTTATATTCTGGAAACCATCACATACAAAGCAATTTTTTCAGCAATACAGATTTTCTGAGCATGGTTACTTTTTGCAGTTTACCTGCCAAAACATCCACAATTGCTACAATATTCATAACTCTGTGAAATTTATATTGCCAAAAAGAAATATGTTGAATACTAGGGATGAAAATATTTTCTCTTTAGGAAAAATATTGATAAACTTTTAGACAGCCATTTCAATATGAACGTCACAACTGGCAACAAAATTTCGACAGACCAAGTTAACTGGCACTACTAAAACACTTGCTGAGGCCTGCACATAATTTTTTTGCAATTGTACTAGAAGTGTCATATATAGTTTTCAGGTATAGCACTTCCAGAATAGCAGTTCTCACCTATCACTGGCTTTATTTTTATCATTATGTTAATTTGCATGAACACGAGATCCAAAATTTGTGATTTGGTATAGTTTCAGTAAAGGCATTAGCAGGTAAAGGCTTTAGGAACCACGTTCAAGACATTTTGAAACAATTACATGGACGCTGCAGAGCATATCAAACATATATACAAAGAATTTTGTAGTCAAACATTCCATACATAAAGCAACCTTACATGTAACTTAGTTCACAAGAGTTGAAACAAGGACATCCAATAACGAGGTAGTCAATAAGACAGTTTGATTAATATTAGGAAAAACAACCTTTACGGAAATCTCTGGTTATAACTATAAGCAAACAGTTAAAACTACATTGTTGGTTTGTGTTTGGATTTTTCATTCTTAGCAAGGTCAAAGCGACAACACAAGACCCTGTAAGAACAAAATAATATGTTACCAGATTCTTTTCCCCTCTTGTATATGTGCATTTCTGTGTATCCGATAAATATTCAGATCAGATGAATCCCTGATACTTTTTAAATTTAAATATGCATCTTAGTGGTATCCATATCCAAATGCTTCCTGAAGTTGGAAACTGTATTGGCTATGGCCAAAACATCATAGCTGTGTCCAAAGATACCAAAAGAAAGACTAAAAACAAAAATAAACATGGAAAATTCATAAGCATTATACTGTGAGTGAAAACATCTCCCCTTTCACACATAACACTCATCCTCGAGTTCATATCGGTATGGTTTTCAGGGCTTTATAAAGATAAAGAATTACTTTTGAGCTTATATCTAATAATGTAGTACATTGATATGTATAATGAGTTGAATGGAATAATGAAACTCATTTGTGTTAGAACTTAGAGTCACCAATGGACTCAAGCCTTTAGGATCACCTGCAAAACCAAAAGATGACTTCCACAAGAGAGCAGCAAGAGTAAAATAATGCTTGCTTGTGGGCGAAATGGATTGAATTGGATACTACATAAAAAATGTACACATGATACCTTGCTTATATAGGCAAGGTTAAGAGCAAGGATTAGACAAGATTTTTTTTTATTGAATGATGCAGATTTGAACATAAGACCTCTCAGAAGGGAGGCTTTGCAGCTACCACTGCGCTGTGGGGTCATCCACAGGATTAGACAAGATTTTGACAAGTGTCTTAACCTATGACATGAGACAACTAAAGATAAGATAAGATTAAATTACAAGTAAGATCTTCTAGAAAGATCTGAGATCTCTAAGTAAATGTAACATGTGAACATGTGAACATGTGAAATGGGCCTATCTGATCTCTAGTTAGTTAATGTACCTTGTTCATACTACAAAGGAGATAAACAGTTAGGAAACTCCCATCCACACCAACACAGTGCAACTTAAGGAGAATGTAAACAAATGCAAATGATGCAAAACATGATTACGATTATGGGTCTTGGCTACTAGGCAATGTTAGGTACCCATTTACAATGCTATCTCTCACATCCGGACAAAAGAAGATAACCCAATGGGACAAAACTCCTCTACAGCAGAGATAAAAGATACAAACCACATGAACAAGTGATGGATGGAGAAATGGAGAACACAAGGTGACAAGACCCCCCCATGGATGAGATCCATCACAAGTATACAACCAATTATCCCTCCATAGGAAGGAAAGAGAGACTATGTAGCCCCCTCATATTGTGTAATGTCCTACAAAAATGGTGAATGCTTGAACACAAAACATAATCCAAAGCCTACAAACAACATTTCTCCCTTTGGGAAGAAGATAGACCAAGTACAACTGCAGGAACGCTTCTCATTCCAAATAAAAGTGAGAAGAATCCAGATGTATGAAGACTATCTCTGAAATTTGCTCACGTGTTGCCAAGTCCATGGTAGATGATGACGCCACAATCAAATTAAGTAAGTGCCCAGTCAATGTAGAAGGTGTCAAACTGATATCAAGTGCTAACTGATGTAGAACTAGATCCAAAGGCAAAGATGATGTAACAACAATTCTGCCATGACTGTCATCAAACAGAAGGGATAACTGCTCAAATTGGCCTCCAAATCAGATGTGTGAGATTCCAAAAACAAGTCTGAAATATCTGTCAAGTGATCATCCCACAAAGATGAATCTGAAAGAGTATGATTCATATTGTTGACTTGGTGGTCAGCACCTCCTTGGAGATTCGTGACATGGCTTAACCTCCTCCCATGGGTCGGGTTAAATGTGGCATTTGTATCGGGCATTGACAGTTCGAGCTTTTGTGCAACGGCAAATGATTCCAACAATTGGTATCAGAGCCTTGGGTCACGAATTCGAGTCTCCCTTCAGTGGGTCTGAAGGCTCAGACGATGCTGAGGGGGAGATTGTTGACTTGGTTGTCAGCACCTCCTTGGAGATTCGTGACATGGCTTAACCGCCTCCCGTGGGTTGGGTTAAATCTGGCATTTGTATCGGGCATTGACAATTCGAGCTTTTGGTGCAACGGTAAATGATTCCAACACATATGCCATAAAAAAACACTACAAGCTCTCGAATGAAGAATCTCTAGAATCTAATAAAGCGACGGAAGATGGATGTGATCTCAATTGGAGAAGTGAGAGCTACACGAGAGGTCTCTTGATCATTAAGAGGCTCAAGTGTTGCATCATATTCAAGCTCCTCTAATGTATCATCACCAAATGGTAGGTTATCAACATCATCAAGAAGAATGAGGCAATCTAATGCAGGATCGTCTAGGAATGAAGGATTATGTGGATCTCCATAGGTATCTCAAATCTTGGTCCAAACTATGTGGGGGCCCTTGATTCTAGAGATACAATAGTATGTCTCCCTAAAGATGCTTGTACTAATGGTTGTACAAATCAATCCTATGATGTGATCATTTTTATTACCATAAACTAATTTCTTCCATTGTGTCTCTGGGTCATGGACGAGTCCATAAAGATGGGGCAAAAGATTGAGCCACTTGCAATGCGTCAAGATGCCTTTTTGCCAAGACTCGTATCGTCCATAGTTAGAATGAATAGAGAAGGACAAATTGCATAACCCATTATTACAATAGTACACCCCTCAAATGATAAAATTAGAGATCAATACATGGAATGGGGCTGAAATGAAATGATTTAATCAAAACAACATCTCAAGTGTCAGCATGTCCAAGTGATCATCCAGAATGCAAATATGGCAAATACTAACTTAATATAGCTCTGTGATACCTTTCCAAGAACGCCAGAATCATGAAAATCAAAGATCGTGGCAAAAAGTTGTAAGCTCGAGAGCCAAAACAAAAGATATAACTTCAAACAACAATTGATTGCACCCGCAACAAAATAAGCCAAAATAAGCCCTGCATTATTGCGAAGTGCTCGAAACAAGCTTTCTGACAATATCTCGCTTGTGAAATTTCAATTTTCAACACCCAGGCAAAAAGTTGTGTCAAAATGAAAAAAGGCCCAAATTCAAGCTTTGTGGCTGGGTGGGGGATGAATAAACCCCCGGGTGTTGGCACACAATTGCTGAAATAAACAATGTTATTGGTTTTTTGAAAATATTTTGCTCGAGCCCCGCTAATGGAAGGAAGGGGTGGCGCTGCTATGGTGGATTGGCAGCGGGTAGAGCCACACTGCCTACTCTAAATTAGTCCAATGTTAATCAATATGACAAAGCGCTCAAAACTAGGCACCAATCATTTAGATAAACTGGTGAAAAATAAATAATTAAAAAATCAAAATCATCGTACCTCTATCAACAAACGTACCAAGTGATGCAGAACCTGCACAGTGACAACGATAGCGCATAGTTCAAAATATCGTTATCGGCAACTTATCGCCAAGGGCAAAAAAAAAATATCGGGAAAATATCGGAGATAAATCGGCAACTTATCAGCAAAAATATCGGGAACTTAAAAAATTGCTTACATTTAATTTGAAATGCATTTTTTGCAAATTGCTCTAAAACGCTGCAAATCACATTTTTTCACCTTCAAACCCTTTTTTCCTCTCCCAAACACCAATTTGCAAACAAGAAAATGTGAAATAACTGCTTTTTGGGCCATCAGTCCCTATTAGCAGATTGTGGCAGATATTTTGGTGAAATATCGCCGATATTTTGGCGATAAGTTCATGTTTTTTCGGCGATAAGTTTGAAACTTATCTGCGATATGTACTCCGCGATAAATTTACGTGTTTTATCGCGGCCTCCAACTTATCGTGATAAGTTTACTTATCGGCGATATATCTGCCATATTTTAATCTATGCGATAGCGATAAAATATGCCGCAAATTGAAGCCAAGAATATTCCATGCAATCTACCAACTGTTGTTGATACCAATTAATGTGTACAGACCATGCAATATGGACGGTTGTACAACTATACAAACAAAAGGATGATTGGAGACTTGGGGCAAAAGTGTCGGATTTTGATATTTTGAAAATTGATCTTAAGGTTTTTGGGCCTTCTAGACACAATGGCAAGGACTGTTAACTTTTGGGCATTGTTCCACAAAATCACCGCGCCTACAATATTTTTTATTTTAAATCTTGGCATTCGGGGATTAGGACATCTCCAAGACATGAGCACACAAGGGGCATACTGGCACCTCCGTCGAAAGCTTAGGGACACCATCGACACAAGGACACCTAGATGTGTTCAAGATGTCCCAAGGGTGGCTAGACATCCCTCAACCACCTCGAGGATGCCCAAAAGAGCCTCACCCAATTATGTCAAAAAAAAATTAAAAAAATATTTTTTTGATAACAAAGCCTAGGGCTGAACCCTAATGGCCAATGGGCCCCACTAATGCCTCCTAAACTCTATTTAACGCTCAATGTCCCTCATTTTTACTCACAAATTCATTTCAACAGCTAGGATGAAAAGGAGCAAAAGAGTGAGTGAAGCACGAAAGTGCAATTAAAGTTCTACAAGTGCAAGAGGGTTGATAAGGAGCAAGAGGAAGAGGAAGGAGGGGGATTCTACACCGAGTTGGAAGGATTTTCCAAGCAGTAGGATTCTAAGACTGTTTTAAATAATAAATAGTTTTCTTTATTTTTTTATTTTTAAAATTAAATTTATTCATTATTTCAAAGATATGGATGCAAGTGCATACTCAATAATTCATTGCAATGCTCATTGTTCATTTTTCATATTGTCATCAAGATTCACCATTGAAATTTAAATTTTATTTTCAAGTTTGTCAAACTAGGCTGAAACTTTTGTGCATTCTCTTCTTATGTGCTTCATTCAAGCTAAAGTAAGAAAAACAAAAAGAAAATCTGTCTTGATCCTTTGCATTATATTGCAACTTGCATGCATAGTCTGAATTTCAATTTTAGAATTATAAACTTATATATTTTAAATTGTTTATTCCATTGTCATAATGTGTTCTCATGACATGAGTGAGGATGAGGTTGGGGTTCACAACGAAAATACTGAATCCGATTATGCACCTAAGGCTGAGACTAAGAGGGATGACAATGAAAATGAATCCAAACCACTAGTTACATGGTAAGAGCAGTTGCAAGTACCATCAATTGCCCCTCACATTATTGGCAGAGTATACTAAGAGATCTTTTGATCATAAGTCTCCTTTGAAGCAATTTGCAACAAAACTATTGAGCAAGCCTGGGACATCTGGGGGAACAAGGTTGTGGGGGGAACAATCTTTTGGCAACATGACCAGCGTTAATGCCCACCTCCATATTCGAGGAACATGTGTGGAGGCATGTACATTTTTTGAGAGACTTACAAACCTAGAATACAAAGTTGAGATATATAAACTATATATTATCAATGAAGACAATGCAGTTGCACCTACATCTGCTTCATTGTCTTACAGGCCGCGGGGTCATCAAGGTTAGCCACTTGGTTCTCCTTCTACTTTGTAGAGGCAAATTGCACATGTGTTAGGTTCTTCTTCAAGGCCCATACAATAGAGGCTAGGGGAAACACGAGTTGAAAAGCTCATCTGCTATCCCAATAATCGAATTATTCAATGTGCAATTGAAGGATGATATAGATGATGTCGTTGACAAATTGTTCTTTGCCAATGACATTCCATTCCATGGGGCTCGATCTCCTTATTATAAGGAGATGATGTTGATGGTAGCAAGGGGAGGACCATCATATATGCCACTAGGGGAGACAAAACTGAGAACCGCAATCATGGATTAGAACTATTCCAAGATAAAGGTGTTAATGGAGAAAATAAAGAAATGTTGGTTGCAATGTGGATGCAATATAGTCATGGATGGGTGGACAGATATTAGGCATTGTCCACACATCAGTAACAAGGTTACATGTGCAGAGGGCCGATATTTTCTTAAGGCAATTGATGGTGATGGTAGCAAGGAGAGGACAATAATATATGCCTCTAAGGGGGACAAAATCAAGAACCACAATCGTGGATTAGAACTATTCCAAGATGAATGTGTTAATGGAGAAAATGAAGGAATGTTGGGTGAAATGTGGATGCAGTATAGTCATGGATGGGTGGACGAACATTAGGCATCGTCCACTCATTAATAACATGGTTACATGTACAAAGGGCCCATATTTTCTTAAGGCAATTGATGACAATGGTAGCAAGGGGAGAACCGTCATATATGCCACTAGAGGAGACAAAATTGAGAACCACAATTGTGGATTAGAGCTATACCAAGATAAACGTGTTAATGGAGAAAATGAAGGAATGTTGGGTGCAATATGGATGCAATATAGTCATGGATGGGTGGACAAGCATTAGGCATCGTCCACTCATCAATAAAATGGTTACATGTACAAAGGGCCCATATTTTCTTAAGGCAATTGATTATTTAAGGCATCGCAAAGATGCCAAATTTCAGCTTTTGATCCTCAAGAATGCTATTGAGGAGGTTGGGCCACAAAATGTGGTCCAAATAGTGACAGAGGCAGCCCATGTATGCAAAGCTGCAAATAAATTGATTGAGGCAACATATAGACATATTTGGTGGACTCCTTGTGTGCATGTCATGAACAATGCACTCAAGAACATGGGAAAGATTGATTGGATCAAAGTAGTGGCCAGTGATGCTTAAGATGTGCAGATGTTTATCTACAACCACCACACTTCACATGCACCCTCTAGGAGCTTCTTTGAGAAGGAGTTCTTGACACATGTCAAGACTAGATATGCATCCTATTTCATTCTCTTGGAGAAAATACTTGAGTTGCAAAAAGCATTACAACTAATGCTTATATCAACAAAATGGAATTGGTGGCCCAAGTACAAGACAAAGCAAGGGAAGAGGGTGAAGGATGTAATGAAGAGTGATGTTTTAGAAATGATGCAAAATATATTGTCTCCGTCATTACTCCAGTTTTCCAAGTCATTAGATATGGGGATGTCGATGCACCTAACATTGGAGAGGTGTATGAGTTCATTAATAGCATGCTTGACCAAATGAGGGTTGTCGTGCAAGAGAAGGGCCCCACGTTAGCATTCTATAATGAGCAACATTCAGCCAATCATTCATTAGACATGGGAGAAGCTCAACACTCCCTTGCACATGGCTGCCTATGCATTGAACCCCAAGTGGTACAAGCATTGGTTTGGTAGAGTTACACCCATACAAGATGCTAAGGTGAAGGCAAGGTTCTTTAGGGTCATTGAAAAGATGTATGATCCCATAGAGGATAGCATTATTCATACTAAGTGAACAAAATCTGTCACTCTTAGGGGTTATATTGAGACAACCATGATGGATATGACAGCTATGGCATAGGACTTAATTTTGCAGTGGAATTGCCATGGACCAATTTCTTTGACTACCACTCTAGCCATTCGATTGCTATCATGGGCTTCTAGTTCTTTAGCTTATGAGAGGAACTGATCAACTTATAGCTTCATCCAATATCTTAAGACAAATAGATTACCTCTAGAAAAGCAGAGAAGTTTGTGGTTGTACATAGTGCTTTGCGTCTCATTGACCGCAAGACACTTGTGTACAAAGAGAGTCCAACAACACAATGGGATGTAGAGCCACAGGAGCCAGCACAAATTGATGATGATGCTACAATTACATAGACAGTGCTGGTTTGTATTAGTTTGGTAGAGCTTAACCATGTGTCCACTTCTAGCAGTTCTAGTGATGAAGAGTTTGAGAATGATTAGAGGACTCCTTCACTCCATTTTGTTATTTTTACATCATTGTAATCCTCATTATGAAATATTGAAAATAAATTTCCAATTCGACATTTTCATTGTTCAAACTTCAATATTAATTGTTAAGCAATATTTAAATATACTAATAAGTAATATAATAATATTTATGTATTTTAGTTTTTAATTATTTGCCAAAGGTTCATTTGTAAATTCAACATTATAATTCGTCTACATTTTTTATAACTATTTTTCCAATTACTACGTGTATATCAGCATTGTCATCCCCAAACTTAGGCCCTTGGTCCCCCCATCCAAAAAACTCGTTCCACTATCAATAAACTTCGTGGAACTATAGTTTTTGCCCAAAGTGGTCTAAAATATTAGCTACCTCTTGGATCTAGCAACCATCCCTCAAATTGAAACCCCTATAGATCTGAGACCCTATATGTCGGATTTGGACAAAACAAAAGCCAAAACTGACTTTTTTCAAATGCACTAAATTCAATGGTGAGGTCTAACTGACACCAAAGTGCAGCCAGCAATAAACTAAAGCTTGATTACCTCTCAAATTTGAGGACTTGCAAACTTGAAGCTCTATTACCATGTTAAAGTCACCAAAGGACTTAAACCTCTAAGATCACCTACAAAGCCAAAAGACACCTTCCACAAGAGAGCAGCAAGAGCAAAATAACACTTGATTATGGGCACAATGGATTAGATTGAATTGAATACTACATCAAAAAATGTACATATGATGCCTTGTTTATGTTGGAAAGGTTAAGAGATAGGGTTAGACAAGATTTAGACAAGTGTCTTAATCCTATCACATGAGACAACTAAAGATAAGATAAAATTAGATGACAACTAAGACCTTGAAAGTTAGCTAGGTCCCTAAGTAAACTTAACATGTGAACATGTGTGAAAAGGGCTAACTAATGTCTAGTTATATATTGTACCTTGTTCATACTATGAGGAGGAAAAACCTGTTTGAAAACACCCCCGTTCACACCAATATTTTATATGTAAATTGATCACTGAGGACGCATTTTCAATCTACCATTTATTTGTGATATCCAAATAGTAGATGAAATTCCCTCTTTTGAATTGTACCTCATAATTGATTAATCAATTGTTAACCAAATATGTTTTATGAGGTTTTCAAGATATATGCTGAATAGCCAGTTTTTCTCCAAGGTTTTGGGACCGGGGGTGCAAGAACATGGGGGAAAGGTTTTAAGGATGTCAAAAAAACTCCCAAATTTTACAGATGGTGGGGGGATGGCTATTAAAATAAAATTAAAAATCTAAGGGCAGCAGAAAATTTCTAAGGTTCAAGTTTCGGTTCAGATTGAAGTACGAGGATTTTGGGTACTGTGAAGCCAAAAAATATTAGGGTTGGGTTCAATTTGAGTGCCTCCAATCAAAAAACATATAAAAAATAAATATATACATATTTGCAGCCTAAAATGAGAATTAAGTTCAAAATACCACATAGCACGCAACAAAGCCAACATGAAAACTTAATATACTACTATGATGTCAACTTGTAAAACTCAAATGTCAAGATAGATATTCGCTGTTCAATATTAAACAATAAAATCGGTAATAAACATCATATGGATCTTCATAAACATCACCATCATCGTCGACATTAGATGATGTAGATAAATTATATGAACCAAAAGGATTGTTACTAACACTTGAACAAAAAGTATTTTGCACCTTGGCTACTTGACTCATCAAAAAATAAAGATTGTTGGACATTAAAAAGTCAATATAATCTAGCTCTACATCCCACAAGTTTGTTGCCTCTTCCCTGTAGTCATTTCGTTTGCACAAATAAACCATTGATCCATGGGGATGCATCCCCCGAAAAAATCATTGTGTTCTCAAGACACAGGGACTTGGGGGAAACGTCCCCCCACCACATGACCACCATTGTCGAGACACCACTGAGACATTGGGGATGACAAAGGCGCCAAGATAACTCGAGGACTTCCAGGAGTCCCCTGGCCATCTCAGGGACTCCCAAGAGTCTCTCAACATCCCCAGATAGAATCTCCAATCCTAAATAAAAATGGCAAAAATTTTCTGAAGATGACATTTGTAAAGAAGGTTTGTGAGGTTTTGGAGGCCTTATCTGTGGACAGCCTAAGATCATTTCTTGGAGCTATGCCCTATAATTGGAGACAAGTAGGTGGTGGCCAAATGGAGACAATCACATTGATGTTCTTAATATGGAAAGCAAGAAGTTTACAAGGTTTTCATACTTGGGTCATATATATAGTACTCAAGATTGAAATATCTTATTTGGCTAATCTCAGACAAATATAGGTTTGTATAGAAAAATCTTAATTAATCAATGCTAGCCATGGTTGAGTTTAGAAATTTAGAATTCATTCAAAACATCATTGAAACTTGTGAATCATCAAAGCCCTCAAATTATTATAGCAGCTAAAAGGGTTTTCAAAAATTATTAATCTGATTTTTAAATCTGGAGCTATTCTGATTCTCAGTACAAAGTTACATGTAGTAATTACATACCATTCCATTCCATTACAAGCTTGAATCAATAAACTCCCTGAATCAACTGTAGATTTCACGCTGGCTGCATGTACAGACGCCTCTGCTGATGGAGTAAGTCTGGATAGGCAGCAATTACTCTATTGGCAATGGCGTTTTGGTTCAGACTGTAACTTGCAACCAGAATTATTGCAAAACATCTCTGGCTTCTAAATTGGTTCAGATATATCTTCAGTCGCCTGTAAATTTGCACCTAGTCAAGCCACAAATGATGTGATGGATGTCCTTGAATCGCTGGAATCATTTCTCCTGGGGTTCTGTCCAGAAGAAGATCTCTCAGGGTTTCGTCTGAGAAAAACATACAATACAATTTCTTGCACAGAGGAAAAAGTCATAACAAGTTGATAGAATAGAATAATGAATCTCTTCTAATTGCCCTCAATCCCCTTTATAAAGACTCTCCTTCCAAAAAGCAGCGAACTCTTCTATAAATCCTGACTTTTAGGTGACTTGACTTAAGCATTAAGTTTACCATTTATTAGAAATCCATCCAAGAATAAGTCACCAAGAAAATTCATTTATAACTTAAAGTGGCCCCATCAATGACTAAAAAATAGGAACATAAGGTGTGGCCCCATAATGAATAATTAAAATAATATTTGCTAGGACTTTAGCTTTTTGGCCTCTTATTTAATTAATCATTTTATATCCTTATTAATCCCTTGGTTCCATATTGGAGACATTACAAGTCTTCCCACCCCGAGATTGCTTGCCCCAAGCAATCACCAGAATGAAATTTGATTAGGATCAAGTACACCATTTAATTCTTGGATCCCAAGGAAATCTCGGTGCATCTTCTTTAAATCTCCATTGCTCTAAACTGATGTAAACATGACAAGACCCAAGACTATGAAACACATTGCCATAATCCCAATATAAAGTGCCTCAAACCAAACCACACATCACAGAAACCTGTAAGTACTCTCGTGGGTGAAGAATTGAGTCGACAAAAGTACAAAACCACTATTATAAATCGGAACAATGTTCGTATATGACCCCACATGAGTATCCCTATACGCCAATGAATCTAGATCAGCAATGTCATCAAGCATATAGACTACTCCCAGGTCTGGTTCAAAGGCTGAATCCACTAGTGTTGTAAAATGATGATGTAATTCTTTGGCTACCAAGGAATTTTCTGAGTGTATACCTTTATTAAGTCCCATTGCCAAGCATGATGTACCATCAGATGAAGATATTATATCGCTGCAAACGCCATGTATCAAGACTGCCATGTCAAGAGGATAAGGAGATATGTTGTTGCTGTCATTAATGGAATATTCTGATTTATCCCCTTCCACCTTATTGGTGTTTTCATAATCAAGGCAATTTTGCATACACATACACTTGGCTGCCATAACTTGTGGGTTAACACTTTTGGTAGCTCTCAACACAATTGGTTTACCTTCATGCGTAAACTCAAGCTCCATGTCGTTGAAGTCTTGGATGTGTCTTCCAAGTGACTTCAACCATGGTACTCCCACAACTATTTTGGTATCCCCAATACCAACAACATAGAACTCATCACTAAATGTTATCATCTAATTGTATGTTCAACCTTGGTATTCTTCTTGTGCAACTGATTTTGGATCCATTTGCCAACATGACGCTAAATCCAGAGAAGTTCTCTACTTGTAGTCCTTTGACTACAAAGTCCTCATCAATAAAGTTATGTGTAGCACCGCTGTCCACCATACACATAACTCTTTGTCCTTTGACAATCTCTTTAAGTGCGAAAAGATGATTTCTAGAGCCACTGGATAGGGACGCAAGGGTACCTTGCACCTTGTCATCATGCTCACTATCCTCATCATTGTCCACATCAAAATTCACTTCAATAAGATATGCCTTACCCTTATCAAGACACCTATATCCTGGCTCCCAAGGTTCTTTGCAATGAAAACAAAGATTCCTTCTTCTTAACTCATTTCTTGACTCTTTTTCAAACTTAGGAGGTGTGACCTTGGGCTGATTAGGAGTCTTCACATCTGATTCATCATCGGATTTCTAATTTTTGAAATTCTTGTGTGGCTGAGAAGGTGACTTCAAGTCCATGGCTAACCCAATAGCATCGTCTAATGAACTAGGCCTATGAGCCTTAACCAAACCTTTTAATTTGTCACTTAAACCTTCAACAAAGAGCATAGTAACTCTTTTTTGAGGCATATCAGGGACCATTGCGGAATTTTTTCAGAATTCATTGATGTAAGACTCCAAATGTCCTACTTGCTTAAGTTGTATCAGTTCCCTATAATAGACCGCTATGTCTTTCTGGTCAAAGCAAGTAACCAGCCTTTGGCAAACTCTTCATAAGAATGAACCATGGCATGATCCTGGGAGACAAGTTAATAGTGCCACCAATCGTAAGCTACTCCCTCCACGTGCATGGTAGCAAACTAAATCGTCTTTTCTTCTTCCATGGGCTTGAGTGCCAAAAAGGTATCCAACTTATGAACCCGTGATCTAGCTGATATCTTTCCGGTTCCATCAAAGGATGGTATAGAAATTTTATTCAAGGCATCCTTATATTTTGCAAGCTAAGTGTCATGCTAACTTGCCCTCTAGGCCACCTATCTTGCTTTTCCAAACGATTTCTAGCCTTGTCCTTATGCTGGTTCATGAATTGATTTAAGTTCATTAGTTGCCTTACATCAGCTGGAAGTTGCATGTATTCATCTTGAGCCATCATAATATCATTCGTGATGTGTGTCTCTTCCTCCTCTACCTCTGGAATTGGTTCCCTTTCGATCTGATGAGGTAAAAAGGTGGGACGTAGCAGTCGATCAGACCTTGTAACCGCTGTTCTCAGAACGTTAGAGGTTGCCCTTTCTTGGTTCTCATGCCCGGCTTCACTTTTGATGTGTCGACTACTGGACCTTCCCGACCTTGAATGTCCAATTCTCATTTCTCTCATTGTTGTGATCATGAGATCCTGAAATTGTTGCAACATTTGTTGCTGTTGTTGCATCTGTAGCTGCTGTTGTTGGGCAAAAACTGTCAGAAAATCATTCAGTTGGTTATTCAGTTCCCTTTGTGGGCTGTTATCTCTTCTTTCACCCATCTCAACTTTAGCTGGGTTAAATTTCAGCTCCTTGCTGCCCCAACCTACTTCTCGTATTATATCTATGTGGTTCAAACCTTCTAGACTGCATAGAACCACTTTATACTAACATGCATTGGATTTCGAGCAGAAAGCAATCATAACTTCGGACATGGAACAGAAAAATCTGACATGCAACTAAAAATCTGACATGCAACTGAAAACCTCGAAGGTTGGCAAGGTCACTATGCTCTGATACCACTGAAATATCCCATTTAACTAATCTCAAACAAAGATAGGTTTGTTAGGAATGGAGATCTTTATTAGAGAGAATTCAATATTCTTTATTGTGCTATTTACAAGATATTATCTTGAGTAAATATATATGTATTTATATTTACTGGATTATAATTGCAGAGATATGTATTTCGTATGTGGCTGTGGTAATGATATACACACTGTTATTGATATGTTACCACAGCACATACGATTATGTTTATATACATAATATAAGAGTCATGTCTATGTAGAGACAAGACCGTACGTGGCTTAAGCCACGTAGGGTCATGTCTTACATATTCATGCCCTTTCGTAACTATTGTTTATGTATTATAAACTATGTTATATATTATAAACCATAACAGTATTGTGTTACGTATAACTATCATATGATAGTTATCGTAACACATATATAATATATGTATTACGTATAACTATCGTATGATAGTTATCATAATACATTCACCACTTATGAACGGTATCGACTATGTCGATTTCACTTGTTATAGTTAAGTATAACTAGCATACGATAGTTATCGTAACACATATAATGTGTTACGTATAGCTATCGTATGATAGTTACCGTAACATATGGTATTAACCATATTAAAAGCCTATCCAATACATGTTAAATATATATATATTGAATGCAATCGACTAAAGTCTATTCATTCTATCATATCGAATCTAACCAATATAATTCCTTTGAATATATATATATATACATTAATTATATGTATGTATATTGATGAGTCAATCAAATCAAAGCTACAATTTAACACTCCCTCTTAGCAAGAGAGGATTGATTAGAATCATGATATCATGATGTGAGTGTTATCGAAATCCCCGACTCAATTCGGAACTGGATTTTTGTAATAGCACTTAATTACTTCATATCAGGGTAATCGGCATGGTTCGGAACACAAGTTTAATGTACTCAAACTTGATAGAAGAATTTATCACAATCCCCGACTCAATTCGGAACTGGATTTAGTGATAAGTATTGGTGTCAATATATCTGACACATTCCGATTCAAAACTTGAGGCACACGTTATCATAATCCCCGACTTAATTCGGAACTGGATTAAATGATAACTTAATTGGGTCAAACTAGTGTAGGTCATCACCTTACAATAGTGACCTCATACACATGAAAGATTTGTCACCTTTCAAAACACACAATATTGCAATATTTTATTTATATTATTCATGAATACATCAATTTACATAATAGTGAGATTTAATCTCAGAAATTTAATCACAACTTAATCATACCAAGTTTCTTTCCGAAGTACTCAATTTTCAACTTTGCAAGAGGCTTGGTAAAGATGTCGGCATTTTGTTCTTCAGTATTGATGTAGATCAATTCGATAATATCTCAGTCTATCATGTCTCTTATGTAGTGGTAAGGAATTTCTATGTGCTTGGAGCGATTGTGAAAAATTGGATTTACTGAAAGTTTAATGCAGCTTTGATTATCACAATGAATTACCGTAGGTTTTAGGGGCTTGCCAAACAATCCAAATAGTAACTTCCTTAACCATACTGCTTCTCGAGCTCCCATTGAAGTAGCCATATATTCTGCTTCAGTAGAACTTTGAGCGACCGCTAAGTGTTTCCTACTGAACCAAGAAATCATTGTTGATCCAAAACTAAAGCAATATCTTGTAGTGCTTTTACGGTCGATTGAATTTCCAGCCCAGTTAGAGTCAGAGAACCCTTGAAGTTGTATCTCAACATTCTCATATTTTAGGCCCATTCCAATTGTACCACATCAGTATCTTAGAATATGTTTAGTAGTTGTTAGATGGATCTTCTTTGGTTCGCACATGAAATGACTTAATACATTTGTAGCATAGAAAATATCAAGACGAGTGTTTACCAAGTACATAAGTGATCCAATTAGTTATCTATAATATGTAGGATCTGTAGGTTCTGAATCCGTGGCTTCATCTTTGAGCTTATGAAGATTTGTTTCCATTGGAGTGGTTAATGGTTTACAATCCATCATGCCAAATCTGGTTAAAATGTCCATGGTGTATTTTCCTTGATTTAGGAAAATATAGTTTTCTTTTTGTAATACTTCTAAGCCTAGAAGTAGTGTAACAGACCTAAATCCTTCATATCGAATTCGTTTGTGAGATCTTGTTTGCATTTAGCAATAAGATGATCTTCTTCTGTTATTAATAAATCATCAACATAAAGAACTAGAATTACCATTTCACCTTTGGATATTTTGAAGTATATATTGGGATCAGCTTCATCTTTGGAGTACCCTAACTTGGAGAGGTAACTGTCTATTCGTTCATACCAAGCCCTGGGACCTTGCTTAAGGCCGTAGAGGGCTTTCTTCAATTTGCAAACATAACTATTTTTGTCATGGGTGGTGAAGCCTTCCAGTTGCTCTATGTATACTTCTTCAATAACACCATTTAAAAATGTTGTCTTTACATCCATTTGATGTATCTTCTACCCTTTGGATGCTGCAATAGCGATAATAGTTCTCACAGAAGTATATCGAGCAACCGAAGCAAAGGTTTCTTCGTAGTCAATTCCAGCCTTTTGAGAAAAACCTCTAGCGACAAATCTGGCTTTATGTTTTTCAATACTACCATCTGAAGCATATTTGATTTTGAATAACCATCTTGAAGAGACAACTGATTTCCCTTTAGGTCTTGGTACTACTTCCCAAACATCATGTTTTACAATAGATTGATATTCCTCGATCATCGCATCTTTCTAGGCTTGACATGTTAAAGCTTCTTTAACATTAGATGGTTCGAATTTTGTAAGTTCAGCCATAAGTGCAAGATAGCATTTCTGAGTTCTTGTTCTCTTACTTTCTTTAAATATTTCATCTGGTTCAACATTATTTTCTTCAATCATTTTTCTTGCCCATAGTGGTCTTTTCTTATTGTTAAGAATTTCAGCATCTTCAAGGTTAGATGAAGGGAGTTCATTATTTTCTATTATGTTCTCTCTTTGGTTCTCAGTAATGTAGTTCCCATCATATTGTAAGATATTCTCCCTCTGATTCTCAATTGTGTGATATTCATCATTTCCTATAATATTCTCCATATAATTCTCATTTGATCCCTCTTCTGGAAGTGTAGAGAGTTTAAGAGCAATGTCTTCTTCAAATTTGATATCTCTACTAATGTGAATAGATTTATGTCTTGGTATGTAGACCTTGTATCCTTTAGTAGTTTCACTGTAACCAACAAATATTCCTTTCTTTCCAGAGGGTTCTAGTTTGGTTCTTTTCTCTTTAGGAATGAGAACATACACAGGACATCCGAAGATTCTTAGATGACTTAGATATGGTTTCTTCCCTGTAAAGGCTTCTTCAGGTGTAATGTTTTCTAGGATTGAGTGAGGACACCTGTTTCGAATGTATACGGCAGTATTGGATGCTTCAGCCCAAAATGAGGTATGAAGATTTTGATCATGCATCATAGCCTTGAAAGCTTCAATAATAATTCTATTTTTCCTTTCTGCTACTCCATTCTGTTGAGGGTTATAAGGTACTGTATAGTCCCTCTTAATCCCAACAAAAACGCAAAATTCTTTAAAGTTTTCAGAGATATATTCTCCTCCATTGTTTGATCTTAGTGTTTTTATTTTCTTCCTAGTTTGGTTTTCCACTAATGCTTTAAATTCTTTCAATTTTAGCAATACTTCATTTGATTCTTTGAGTTTAAGAAAATAGATCCAAGTTTTTCTAGAATAATCGTCAATGAAAATCACATAATACAAAAATCCTCATAGTGAGAGAGTTGACATAGGTCCACACAAATCTATGTGAATGAGTTCTAATACAACTTTGGTTTTATGTTCACTGGGAGGGGAGGATCTTTTGATATTTTTTCCTAGGGCACACCCTTTACACGTACGAATATGATTTGATTTTAGATTTGGTACACCTGTAGTGATTTTCTTTATGGATGGAAGGGTGCTAAATCCAAGATGTCCAAATCTTTTGTGCCAGAGTTCATTAGAGTTTGATACTTCATGACATAGAGCTAATTTGTGACTATTACATAATTTGTATAGGCTTCCATCCCTATTCCCTATAGAGATAGCATTTCTAATGTTAGTGTTTTTAGGCCATATTAGCACTTTATCTTCTTGGAATGTGACTCGATAGCCTCGATCGACTAGGCCTGAAATAGAGACCAAGTTCCTTTTTATGCCTAGTACAAAGAGAACATCTTTCAATTGTAGGGTTACCCCTGTTTTCAATTTGATTGAGCAGGTCCCAATTCCTTTCGCTGGATAAGTGGAGTTGTCTCCAATTGTGACTTCTTCAGAGGAATGTTCTTCTAGGGTTTCAAATTGTTCTTTGAATCCAGTTATGTGTCGTGATGCTCTGCTATCGATTATCCAATTGTTTTTGTTTGAGTTCACTTCACTTGACAAAGCCAAGAAGAATAGGGATATTTCTGCTTCTTTAACTTCGGCTAATGCTGCTTGAATTTTCTTTCTTTCTGGACAGAACCTGTGCGTACGTCCAAATTTATCACATTTATAGCACTGTACTTTGGAGAATTCTTTGGTTTTGTTATTTTTGCTATAGTTTCCCTTCTTATGTTTGAACTTCCTTTTGTTGCCTTTGAAATTTGAATGAGTATGTAGTGCTTAGATCTCTCCTCCTTTGTTTGGCCCGATCCCTCTTGAGATTAATCGGGATTCCTCTTGAGTGCAATCATTCTTTCGTTGATCAAACTTAGGTAGAGAAGGATGTCCAGTTATACATTGAATAAAGGATTCCCATTAGATAGGTAATCCTCTAAGAGTTATTAATGTTAACTCCATATCATCAATATTGTTTCCAATAGTAGACAGTTTATCCTTTAATTCGGAAATTCTTAGGAAGTAGGACGTGATGGTTTCCCCTTTGTTCATTTTTAAATTCAAGAGTTGTTGTTTGAGTGTAAGTAATATGCTTGTATTATTGATCTCATATGTCTCTTGAATGGTTTTGAATACTTCATAAGCAGTTTTTAACCTTGCTATGGAGGGAAGAATATGACTTTTAACGACATCAATTATTATCTTCTTCGCTTTGTTGTTACGCCTTTTCCAAGTTGATTTATCAGGTTCATGTTCAGGCATCTTTAGATCCTCCTCAACATAGGAATCTAACTCGAGTTCTTGAAGCAATGTTAAGATTCGTATCTTCTATGAAAAAAATTTTGTAGCGCCTTCAAGTTTGTCCTCCACTTTAATGTTGTTAGCCATTATTACTTTCCTCTTATATTTTAATAACCAGTCTGATATAATTCAGAATTTAACTTATATATTGATTCTTCTCTCAAGAGGCTTTGATACCATGTTAGGAATGGAGATCTTTATTAGAGAGAATTCAATATTCTTTATTGTGTTGTTCACAAGATATTATCTTGAGTAAATATATATGTATTTATATTTACTGAATTATAATTGCAGATATATGTATTTCGTATGTGGCTGTGGTAATGATATGCACACTGTTATTGATATGTTACCACAGCACATCCGATTATGTTTATATACATAATATAAGAGTCATGTGTATGTAGAGACATGACCGTACGTGGCTTAAGCCACGTAGGGTCATGTCTTACATATTCATGCCCTTTCGTAACTGTTGTTTATATATTATAAACTGTGTTATATATAATAAACCGTAACAGTATTGTGTTACGTATAACTATCATACGATAGTTATCGTAACACATATATAATATATGTATTACGTATACCTATCGTATGATAGTTATTGTAATACATTCACCACTTATGAACGGTATCGACTATGTCGATTTCACTTGTTATAGTTACGTATAACTATCATACGATAGTTATTGTAACACATATATAATATATGTGTTACATATAACTATCGTATGATAGTTATCGTATCATATGGTATTAACCATATTAAAAGCCGATCCAATACATGTTAAATATATATATTGAATGTAATCGACTAAAGTCGATTTATTCTATCATATCGAATCTGACCAATATAATTCATTCGAAGATATATATATATATATATATATATATATATATATATATTGATGAGTCAATCATATCGAAGCTATAATTTAACAGGTCTGTATAGAAAACTCTTAATTAATCAATGCTAACCATGGTCAAGTTTAGGAATTTAGAATTCATTCAAACATCATTGAAACTTGTGAATCATCAAAGCCCTCAAATTTTTATAGCAGCTGAAAGGGTTTTCAACAATTATTAATCTGATTTTTAAATCTACAGCTATTCTGATTCTCAGTACAAAGTTATATGTAGTAATTACATACCATTCCATTCCATCTTGAATCAATAAACTCCCTGAATCAACTGTAGATTTCAGGCTGGCTGCATGTACAAATGCCTCTGCTGATGGAGTATGTCTGGATAGGCAGTGATTATTCTATTAGCAATGGCGAACCATAACTTGCAACCAGAATTATTGCAAACCATCTCTGGCTTCTAAACTGGTTCAGATATATCTTTAGTCGCCTGTAAATTTGCACCCAGTCAAGCCGTAAATGATGTGATGGATGTCCTTCAATCACTGGAATAATTTCTCCTGGGGTTCCATTCAGAAGATCTCTCAGGGTTTCGTCTGAGAAAAACATTGTAAGAGCCCTACTAGCTCTAACCTGGAACTGATGCAACTAGCAAAGAAGGTTTTGGAGTTTTTGCAAAGTTTTCAATTTTTTTGTATTTTTTGAGGATATATGAGATTTTTTTTAATTTTTGGATATAAGGGAGAATGTAAAAACAATGCTTATAATTAACCACTATCTCTATGCCTTCAAATTGATTCAACTAGCAATTCATGACCATGAAATTATTTACAATGAAGAGAAATGCAATTGTTCAAACTATTCTCAATATTTATTAAGCCTGTAGATGTCGCAGCTCATGAGATTGACTCCAAAATGATTCGCAGACCTTGCTGTAGCAATAATTCCCTTAAACGTCTGCAAGAAATGGATCGCAGCTCTTTTATCATACCAAATCGACAGCTTTATGTCTAGCGCCTCCCTTCCTTGATCGCAGACTGCTGACTTATTCAATTCAGCAGCTATTTTAATCTCCACGCAGACCTATACTAGTTGCGTCTTAGATGATTTGAACACTGCAAACCCTCTCATAAATCCAGATGCAAATATATAATTAAAACTTGTATTTTCAGTTTCTCTAATCGTTTACCAATTGAAGCACAAAGGATGGCTCTGGATGAACCACCTCTAGCACAATTCACTGGCAAAGAATCACAAATTCAAAGTGCAATCTCTGTATAGAATTCGCAATTCTAACAGCGCTGTATTCACTAAAACCCTTCGCTCACATTACAAAATACTCCAAATCGACATGCAGAGAATCCATCCCAAATTGACAATGCTTTCTTTTTAGTCCTCCCCAAACTCGATTCGACCAAGTAGATTGAAGAAGACACTCCACATAACTTAGACGCCCAAGCATAATTCAAAGGTTTGGATTAATATACTTTATTACTCTTCCCTCCACTTTCATGTGAGAAATGACTTTATTTAATAATATTAAATGCACATCCTCACTTTATAATATAAGCCCTTAATATAACCATTAATTAAGGACTTAACTAATGATTGCAAATTAATAAAAAGCTTATTAAATCCTTCAATTGATTCATTCAAATTTCATGTGCTCCCTGCTTGAGTTTGATGCCAAAGTGCCCCTGCCAAAAATAGTCTGACCATAATTTGACTTACTATAAATAGTAAGTCCCCAACTGGAAGCACTATCAATGTCACCACAACTCCATACTGCTACCAAATTGTCCAGATTCTCTGCTTAAGAAAGAAACTCTGACTTTCCCAAAATAGACACTTACTATAAACAATAAGTGTGCCAATCCGACCCAAACGAAGAGCAATCCTGAGCAACCCGGACCACTGGAGTGGGAATCGGTCTCTGACTTTGCCAACTGGACCCTCTAAACAACTCCATTGGCTTATGAGAGTCAAGAAATAGGTTAATCCTCCTAAAGTCGACACTCACGAAAAAGGGGACATTACAGTCCACCCTTCCTGAAATTGCTTGTCCCTGAGCAATCTCAGAAACAAAAAAAATAACAAATCCACCTAGATCCCAAGTGTAGAACTATGTAATGTCCCCGTGATCACGAACTAGCTCCTGTAACATCATCACCAAGTCGACTGACAGAACGTGCCAAACTGAAAAAAATTTGATTGTAGATGTCGCAAGAGTGAATATCTCATAGGGAAGCAACTTGAAAGGCTGACAAAGCTTGCTTCCCAAAACTGCGCAAAGTGAGTTGTCATACACATTGTCTAACACATGTGCCACTGAATTGTGCATCTGAAAGAGGTCATGCACATGAGGGTCAAAAGTAAAACCATACGCACTCGGCACCATGTACACACACTCAAACTCCTTTGTGAGCCTTGTCTGAAATCCCGATGCACTGGAAGGATCCCAAACTCTGAACAGAAGCCCGCCAAAAAGAACATCCTCAAACTCCTGTTGCTCAACTCTGAACTCAACTTCACTGTGCCCAAAGTGGAGAAGCCAATCAATGGGACCCACCCAAACTGCAGTGCTAGCCCTGTCATCACTCGAGTCCCAAAGCACACTGAATTCACATCCATCCATAGTATGGAGAGAAGATCTGGAAGTGTCTATATCACTACCACTATCTCCATCCTCTACAAGGTTCCCATGGATGTGCTGACTCTACAAGTAATCCAACTTGCAACCACCAATCCCATCTGCTACAGATGTCATATACCCATCCCACAAAGGATGGTACAACCTCTGAACCAATCCACACTGATGCACCATCAAATCCTCTGTGTGTGGATCAGAAAAGTAGTGATGAGCACTCCTCCCTATGCAGTCACGATAAAAAGCTCCCACCTCGGTCAAGTGCTGACTATCATAGTCCTAAATAAAAACTGTCATCTGCCTCATCACCAACAACACCAGCAGTGGATGTAACCACAAGAGAACCTGATGCAACATATGGTTCTCTATTGCTCTCAACATATGCACTCATCCCAACTGTATCAACTACACCTGTAACTGCAATGGATGTAGCCACATCCTCAACCTGCTCACAAACATAATCTATGGACATGGGAACATCACCAACTGCTGCTATAGGAAACTGAACTGTGTCTACAGATGGTGAAAATTGTGCCAAGCCCAACTCAGGTGAGTGATCAGCATCAACCTCAAAAAGCAGATTGTCATATGACAATGTTGTATCCATCTCAAACAAAGGATTGTTCACAAAGTGAACCTCGCCATTGTGTTGATATGTACTGTAATATGACGTATCTCCATCACTCACCTCATAATCAACATGTGTGCTACCATCAGTGCACACATCAACATCCAAGGGCGTGCTACTAGGTACCTCGACAGACGACTCATCTAGTAAGGTAGAAGTTGTTGATATGACAGTATCTTCACACACTTCTTCCAAGGTAGTTGCATACCCATCCAAAACCCGATTATGGGACCTATTACCAAACACCATTTGCCTACCACTACGTGAACCAACTCTTCTTGCAAACAAGTCACGAGCTATCCTATCATATTGCTAATTTGTTGCACCATGCATACCGTATAGCTTTGGATGAAAGTCCATAAAATGGTAGAAAGATAAATCTTTCTTAACATTTTGAGGAAGTGTTATATTCCTCAAACATGTTATGCATTACATTCCTTCTGACAATCATTTCATCCTATGGTGTAACCTTCATCTGATTTCCCTATTTAATTAATCTCATGATTATTTCCATGATTGAAACAACTGTCGTGTGAATGAATACTATGATTTTTTTTTGATTTTTTTTTTCCAACCCCCAACAGGATGGCAGGAAACCGCTCTGATACCACTATAAGAGCCCTGTTGGCTCTAATCCGGAACTGATGCAACTAGCAAAGAAGGTTTTGGAGTTTTTGCAAAGTTTTCACTTATTTTGTATTTTTTAAGGATATATGATTTTTTTTTAATTTTTGGATATAAGGGAGAATGTAAAAACAATGCTTATAATTAACCACTATATCTATGCCTTCAAATTGATCCAACTAGCAATTCACGATCATGAAATTATTTACAATGAAGAGAAATGCAATTATTCAAACTATTCTCAATATTTATTTAACCTGTAGATGTCGCAGCTCATGAGATTGACTCCAAAATGATTGGCAGACCTTGTTGTAGCAATAATTCCCTTAAACGTCTGCAAGAAATGGATCGCAGCTCTTTTATCAGACCAAATCGATGCCTTTATGTCTAGTGGCTCCCTTCCTTGATCGCAGACTGCTGACTTATTCAATTCAGCAGCTATTTTAATCTCCACACTAGCCTATACTAGCTGTGTCTGAGATGAATTGAACACTGCAAACCCTCTCATAAATCCGGATGCAAATATATAATTAAAACTTGTATTTTCAGCTTCTCTAATCATTCACCAATTGAAGCACAAAGGATGGCTCTGGATGAACCACCTCCAACACAATTCACTGGCAAAGAATCACCAATTCAAAGTGCAATCTCTATATAGAATTCACAATTCTAACAGCGTTGTATTCGCTGAAACCCTTCGCTCACATTACAAAATACTCCAAATCGACATGCAGAGAATCCATCCCAAATTCACAATGCTTTCTTTTTAATCCTCCCCAAACCCAATTCGACCAAGTAGCTTGAAGAAGACACTCCACATAACTTAGACGCCCAAGCATAATTCAAAGTTTTGAATTAATATACTTTATTACTCTTCCCTCCACATTCATGTGATAAATAACTTTATTTAATAGTATTAAATGCAAATCCTCACATTATAATATAAGCCCTTAATAACCATTAATTAAGGACTTAACTAATGATTGCAAATTAATAAATAGCTTATTAAATCCTTCAATTGATTCATTCAAATTTCATGTGCTCCCAGAGTCTGACGCCAATGTACGCCTGCCAAAAATAGCTCTGACCATAATTTGACTTACTATAAATAGTAAGTCCCCAACTGGAAGCACAATCAATGTCACCACAACTCCATACTGCTACCAAACTGTCCAGGTGCCCTGCTTAAGAAAGAAACTCTGACTTTCCCAAAATAGACAATTACTATAAGCAATAAGTGTGTCAACCGACCCAAACGAAGAGCAATCCTGAACAACCCGGACCACTGGAGTGGGAATCGGTCTCTGACTCTACCAACTGGACCCTCTGAACAACTCCATTAGCCTATGAAAATAGGCTAATCCTCCTAAAGTCGACACTCACGAAAAAGGGGACATTACAAACATACAATGCAATTTCTTGCAAAGGAGAAAATTCATAACAAGTTGATAGAATAGAATAATGAATCTCTTTTAATTGCCCTTAGTCCCCTTTATAAAGACTCTCCTTCCAAAAAGCAGAGAACTCTTCCATAAATCCTGACTTTTAGGTGACTTGACTTAGGCATTAAGTTTACCATTTATTAGAAATCCCTCCAAGAATAAGTCACCAAGAAAAAATCATTTATAACTTAAAGTGGCGCCATCAATGACTAAAAAATAGGAACTTAAGGTGTGGCCCCATAGTGAATAATTAAAATAATATTTGTTGGGACTTTAGCTTTTTGGCCTCTTATTTACTTAATCATTTTATACCCTTATTAATCCCTTGGCCCCATATCGGGGACATTACAAAGATTTGCAAGACAATGCAACACATGAAGTATTTGATGAGCTTATAAAGGTAACCCATTCATATTTTGTTTTTTTTTTCATTTAAGATTCCTCACATCCATCTATAGTAGAATGAGTTATTTCAAGAGAAGGTAATTGAGTTCTATTACTACAAAGGTAGGACTCCATTCAAATGGAGAGAACGATGTTGAAAAATACAGAAAATGGGTTTTCTACTTATGACAGAAGATTTTAGTATTCCCCAAAAACTGCTATGGGTTGGAAATCCAAATTGATCATACACAAGCATAAGGAGAATAATGTGAAGATGGTTTGATGGCTGCCCCTTGCACTCATTGGTGGCTCTGCCCCAAACCCCCACAAGGGGCACTACCCCATGACCCCAAACCTCCACCACCCACCATTCTAATTGTTACTGCAATCATTCCCATGTTTTTTTTTATGTTTATTAGCTTAAACCTCGCTTAGTATGCCAAAGTTCCATTTGCAAATCTTATACTTATTCTTAGTTCACTCACAAAGTTCCAAAACTTTTCCCATCATTGTTAATGTTCAAACATCAATGCAATCATTCTCATGGTTTAAATGTTTATTAGTGTAAACTTTACATAATGTGACAAAGTTTCATTTACAATTCTTATACTTATTCATTACACATCTCAATATAAATAATTTTTCATGTACTATATGTATATGCATCACCCCC
>MU225863.1:4284906-4296209 GCA_018584345.1 Thuja plicata
TTGCACTTTTCTAGAAGCTTCCTCCTTTCCAACAATAATTAGTTGTGCTTCTAGAAGATTCCCTTTTCCCATATAATATTATTTTAGTGACTTATGATTTAATATTTATTTTAGTCACTATTTAATTGAATTAATTAAATATAAAGTCACCTTTTAATTTTTAAATTATTTAATGAATTTATAAGAAATTAATTTAATTATTTCTCCTTATTTCTCCACTTAGCCTTCAAGGAATGAAAGGCTAAGAAATCCATTGAGAGGCTAAAAAGATGGGGACATTACAGTCCACTCCTCTTGAAAATTGCTTGTCCTCAAGCAATTCACCACCTGGATCCCACAAGAAGAACTGCATAATGTCCCTGTCATCACCAAACAACTCCTGCAACATTTGCTCAAACCATATGTCATTCTGTCGTACCAACTCAATACCATCACCAAGTGCTGCAGAAGTATAGGCCTCAAGTGGAACCAAGCCAAGAGACTGATCATCCTTGCCTCCAAACTTCATGCAAGATAAACTATCATCCCAACTATTCAGCACATGCACTCTTGAATTGTGCATTGTGAATAGGTCATGTACATGAGAATAAAAAATGAAGCTGTAAGAATTCCTCACCATGTACACCTCTGAAATCTCCTCTGTGAGCCCCATTTGCAATCTCGACGCACTAGTAGGATCACAAATACTATCAACAATGCTCATCTCAAGACTGGAATCAAGAGAGCTATCATCATCAAGCCATAGAGTGGATTGTCATATGACCAAGCAGCTTCCACTTCGAACAATGGATTGAA
The DNA here is from genome assembly GCA_018584345.1 of Thuja plicata. Classification (NCBI taxonomy): domain Eukaryota; kingdom Viridiplantae; phylum Streptophyta; class Pinopsida; order Cupressales; family Cupressaceae; genus Thuja; species Thuja plicata. The sequence continues at coordinate 4,285,702 of MU225863.1, forward strand.
AATCATCTCATGTTTCTCTTAAATCGCCTTTTTCTTTCTCTTATTGTTCAGCCCTCCGATAGAATGCAAGCCTCCATCCGTAATACCCCTCAATACATGCCTCCTACCATCAACCTCAAAATACATTTCCATCTTAGGTACATCGAGGGTAAATACTCCCAAGTCCTAGAGCCACTTCATTCCCAAAACTATGTCCATCTCTCCCATGTTGACCACATAAAAATCTGAATGTAACTCATAGTTGTTCAATCTCAAGGTGAGATTAGCAACCGTTCTGGTGCATGCGAGAGTATATCCATCCGCTGCTTGAACTCTGAATCCATCAAAATCCTCAACCTTAAGTCTGCACCGAGCTACAAAATCTCCATTAATAAAGTTGTGTCGCACCCGTATCAAGCATAGCGATGCAACGCTATCCATCAACTGTCCCTCTGAACCTGAATGTAGTCTCATCCTGAACATTGGCAACATATGCCATGGGATTAGAAGTATCCTGATCAAGCTTCGAAGCAACGTGCTGATCCATATCATCAAAATCAGAGTCCTCAAAGTATGCCCACATGAAATGGTTTGCCTTGCCCTTAGGCCTCAAAGGGCAATCATGATCCTTGTTGTAAGGCTCCTTGCACCAATAGCATAATTTCCTCTTCCTCAATTCTTCTCATGTATCCTCATCCATCATAGGTGCTGATTTCTTTTTCTTGTCTGATTGTTCATTTCTTGTTGAAGGGATTTCCTTATGCAAGCTCTTGCTCTTTGGTGCTGCACACTCCATGCTCCTAGCCTTCTTCATTGCTTCCTGTAGTGAGGGAGGATCGAAAGCTTTCAACCAACCCTTCAATGGCTCCATCAATCCTTCCATGAATAAGACCACCAATCTTCTTTCATTGATGTTAGGAACCATGACTGATAATTGCTGGAAATCATTCACATAAGCATCAAGGGAACCATACTGTTTAAGTTGTGCCAATTCACGGAAACTCACCTCAGAATCTTTGACATTAAACCTTTCAATCAACCTATTGGTAAACTCCTCATATGTAGTGATAAGGTTGTGTCCAAGAGTAAATAACCCATGATACCACCACTCGTTAGCAGCTCCTTCAAGATGTAGTGTGGCAAATCTTATGGCATCCTCTTCAGGCATTGGTCTCAAGGAAAGATAATTATCAAGCTTTTGAACCCAGGATCTAGCTGTGCATTTGTTACTTCCATCATAGTAAGGCATGGTGATCTTACCAAGTGTTTGTTGATAATCATTCCTTGGAGCATAGTGATCATTCCTTCCTCCTCTCCTATTTCTTTGATTCATGAATTGATCAAATGTCCATATTTCTCTCATATTAGGAGGGAGAGTGGTATATTCTAAGTAGGCATGTCTAGCTTCGTCTCCAAAAGAAGCAGCTAGAGCAGCATGTGGTTGTTCTTCTCTTGGTGTAAAGGTGGGAAAAAGAGGCCTAGAAGCTGATCCTCTAATGTTTTCAGCACGATGTATAGACCTTTCCTCATTAACTCCACTATGTTCAACTGTGTTGATGATTTTGATTTTGAGTGGCTTGTTGATACATTTTTGCTAATAAGCATGACATCATATCAAGCATGGTATCAAATTTCTTTTCAATTCTTGTATCCTTGTCTTCTTCCACCATGGTCTAAATTGTTTTGCCAGTTTCTTTTTCCCTTAACGCTGCTGAAAATGTATCCACTTCTGGTACTTGTGGACTTTGATACTGTTGTCTTCTTTGTTCTCTGTTATAATACCTAGTTTCCCTTGCACTCATTCAACATAATCTGATCACAGGATGGCATGATGAAAGCTCTGATACCACTGTAATATCCCTGTCCAAATCTGATTGAAACTTGCTATATTTTCTTTTTAGAAATTTCGTGAAACACTTGTACAACAGAGGGATATATGACTGATTATTATTCCAGTTTATTCTCAGAATAAGGAAGATGACTTAAGATCATTGGATGACTGAAAAAATGAAATTCTCTTCCACTTAGTCTACACCTAACATGAAATGCAATTCTTTTGTATTTTTCTGATGCAATATATGACATCTATTCAATGCAAATCAACACTTACAACCAAGTGACATTTCGTCATACAATTGGCATGCAAACATAAAAACTAGGAACAATGTAATCAATCTGAAATTCAAACTTCAGCTCCTTAAAATCTCTAAATACAGTGGAATGCCAAGTCTTCTTGGCTTACAATAGATATTCAAGTATAATGCTAAATCTGATATGAAAGATCATCTACAGCAACACCTAAATACACTTGATATACCAATGCAAACATCTGAAAACTATAAGAGGAACCTGATTATATGGAAGCACTTGATGTTGAAGATGAAGATGCAATCAATAACCACTGAAGGGAGTTTCTTCTTAGCCCAAACTGCCTTCTCAAAGCTGGAAAATAAATTGAAATTACTATAGCGGCACTATAGCGTCACTGTTCACGACTACTATTCATGTCACCTTTAGCCTTAAAAAAAAATCATGGGACCCCAGCACTGTTGAAATATGATAGAAATTTGTATCAGAATTATTCCTCAAATCATTTCTACACAAATTTGGCACAATGAGAAGACTGAGTTATCTCCTCCAATAGCTGCAACCCTTCGGAGGATCTTTCACCACCTCAGTTATGCTATCAATGGGAGTTTTCATTCCCAAAGACAAAGTCTGCAGAAACCCTTGGCTCCACAAGTGCACAAGCAAATATCATTATCAAAATTGCATGCCCTACAATGAGGCTCTCTCCTCTATTTATTCTATTCCTTCATCCCTTCTAGAAGAACATTAAATATTATTTTATTGCACTTTTCTAGAAGCTTCCTCCTTTCCAACAATAATTAGTTGTGCTTCTAGAAGATTCCCTTTTCCCATATAATATTATTTTAGTGACTTATGATTTAATATTTATTTTAGCCACTATTTAATTGAATTCATTAAATATAAAGTCACCTTTTAATTTTTAAATTATTTAATGACTTTATAAGAAATTAATTTAATTATTTCTCCTTATTTCTCCACTTAGCCTTCAAGGAATGAAAGGCTAAGAAGTCCACTGAGAGGCTAAAAAGATGGGGACATTACACAATCTTCTACCAGTTTGTTGTATCTTGTGCATACAAATCTATGTGGTCCAACTAGAACAAGGAGCTTACAAGGTGAGAAATATTTCGTACTTTTCATAAATAATTATTCCAAATTTACTTAGGTTGCATTCTTAAGAGAAAAATCAAAGGCACTAGAGAAATTCAAGATATTCAAGGCAAGAGTTGAAAATTAAAGTGATAGAAAAATCAAATGTTTGAGGCTTGATAGAGGAAGAGAGTTTATGTTTGATGAATTTAACATTTTTTGTGAGAAACATGACATTAAAAGATAATTATCTACTCTAAGGACAACACAAAAAATGGTGTGGTAGAGAGGATGAATTAGACAGTTCAAGAGGCGATCAGAACAATGATCAAGGAAGCAAGACTAATGGAGATCTATTGGAAAGAAGCTATATACACTACAATATACACTCTTAACAAAGTACTTTTTAGAAAAAGGTATGGAAAAATGTCTTGTGAGAGATGGCATGGAAGAGCACCGACAATGAAGTATTTCACGATATTTGGGAGTAAATGCTACATTCGAAGAGATGAAGAAAAGCTTGGGAAGTTTGACAACAAAGGATGAAGGGATGTTTTTGGGATATTCTACAAGGAGAAAAGCATACATGTGTTACATCAAGAGACTGAATTAAATTGTTGAATGTGTGAATGTGAAAGTTGATGAAGATATTCACAAAACTTCTATAAGGCACACTAGATATGAGTTTGATGAACCTAATGACAAAGAAAAATAAGATCAGAAAGAAGCAGGAGAGACAAAGGAGGCTCCAACATCTACAACTAATAAACCAAGATATGTACAGAAAAAATATTTAGAAAAACATATTATGAAAGATAAGAATAAAGGAGTAATCACAAGGAGATGCTCAGGAACAAGTACTATTATGTCTACTTTTGGAAACTGAGCCAAAGAATGTTAAAGAAGCTTGTAATGATCAATGTTGGGTAAAGGAAATGAAAGAACTTCATTATATTGAAAAGAATTAGACTTGGGAGCTTGTGCCTAGACCTACAGAAGAAAAAAAATGGTGATTGGTACAAAGTGGGTGTTTCTGAACAAGATGGATAAGAATGGAAAAGTGATAAGAAACAAAGCAAGATTGGTTTGCAAAGGTTATACTTAGATTGAGGGCATTAATTTTTAAGAAACATATGCTCATGTTGACCATATGGAATCAGTCAAAATATTCTTATCTTTTGCGGCCTACAAGGATTTAAAAGTGTATCAAATGGATGTAAAATTAGCATTCTTGAATGAAGAACTAAAAGAAGTCTAAATTGAGAAACTAGAAGGATTTAGGTCAAAAAGTGATTGAGATTTTGTTTGCAGATTGAAGAAGGAAATGCATGAATTGAAGCAGGAACCTAGGGCATAGTATGACAAATTAGACAATTATCTTATTGGAAAAGGATTTAGGAAGGAATCTTCTAATAGTTATTTGTACCACAAGATGGTTTCAAACTAGATCTTGGTTGTCATATTTTATTTTGATGTTATAATCTTTAATCGAAGTGGTGATATATGTAGAGGTTTTGCTAATGAAATGTAGAAGGAATTTGAAATGTCTATGATTGGTGAATTGAATTTCTTTCTTGGTTTGCAAGTAAATCAGAACAATAAAGGAATTTTCATTTCTCATTCCAAGTATGTCAAGGAATTATTGAATAAGTTTGAACTGGAGAATTCAAAACCAGTTTGTACACCTATTTGTTACTGGATGCAAGTTAACAAAAGAAGATGTATCACCGAAGGATGATGCAAGTAAATATAGGTCAATGATTGGAGGACTGATATATATGAACACTACTCGACCATACATTATGTATGTTGTTTGTTTGGTAGCTTGATTTTAGAAAGAACTAAAGGAATAACATGTTATTGTAGTAAAAAGTATTTTCAAATACTTGAAAGGGACAAAATATTTTGGCTTATAGTACTCTAAGGACTTTGTCTTTACTCTGATAGCTTATGTTGATTCGGATTGGGGTGGTTGTATTGAAAAGCAGATGATTAGAACTAGTGGAGTTTATTTCCTTGGCTCCCAATCGGTTGCATGGTCAAGTAAGAAAGAAGATTGTGTATCTTTATCTACCACTGAGGATGATATATTTCAACATATTCTTGTTTCTCTTAGGTGCTTTAGATGAAAGAAACATTGAAGGATATTGGCATAACATTTGATGATTTGATCTTAATTATGTGTGATAATATCAATGCTATAAACATTTCTAAGAATCCAGTACATCCGATCTCAATTATGTGTGATAATCTCAGTGCTATAAACATTTATAAGAATCTAGTACAACATTCCATAACAAAGCATATAGCAATTACATATCATTTTTTGAGGCAGAAGGAATTGGACAATGAGGTGAAGTTTGATACCTACAAAATAGAAGATTACAAGTATTTTCACCAAACCATTATGTAAGGACACATTGAGTATCTCAAGTAGAATTGGGGGTCATGCACCTTTCTAGTCTACACTAATTGCACCGGGGTGTGCATTGGTGCAGGACATTGCATGATTATTCTCTTCGGGATCAATGCTTGGTAGCTTCCTCTTAGGGGGAGTGGAATGAGTTTCTCAGAGGGAATTTTCCATGTCATTGTTATCAAAGGGGGAGAAGAATAGTGGTTTTAGTGATGACATATTAAGTTATTTTTGTTTGTTATTGATGGATGTTGCCATCAATGAAAAAGAGGGAGATTGATGTGAAAGTGTTTTTTGTTTTCATTAATTGTTGTCATTGATGTCAGATATCTACCTAGTTGATGAGGTTTGGCTTGAGGTCTAATGGTATTCTAGTAGATGAGGATTTTTGTTCCAGCTGAATGCATACCAGAGGGCATGTTGTGATGATCTATCCTTTACTGTGTTTGACCTGGTCTTATTCATGTTGTTACGTGCTAAGATTTAATTTTTTGGGCCCAAATCGATCTAGATATTAGCTAAAATGTTTCAAAGTGACCATTTTCATTGTAACATGTACTTTCTTATTCGTCAGCTCCGAATATCATGAAGAATGTGTTGCTTGTTGATGTGAGCAAGGAGGTTTTTATGTGGTTCATGTTTCATTATTTACCACCGCGAGAATGATCTAGTATGATCTATTTTAAATTATGTTAGGATGACTTGGATGTTCTATGATGACATGAATTAGTATTTGAAGAAAATGATCTTTTTTGATGAAGATGTATGTATGTGTATCCGTGCGTGTGAATAAGGAATATAACTTAGAAGATCTCACTATTTGTGTGATTTTATGTTGTTGAAGGAAATAGACATGTACTAGTTAATTAAGTGGCAGATTTATTGTTATCAGTACTATTTTGGGAGTTAGCCAGTTTATGTAGGCAACGAGCCTATTTGTATAGATAGTTAGCCATTACTTGGGATAGCTAGTTTGTATTGAAGACAGTTATCCCAACAAGCATTGAGCCTTACCTACAGTGAGCATTGTAAAAATCATCTTAACCAGTGTCACCTTAATCAGTGTTTTACACTTGAGAATAGTTCTTTGTGGTTTTTCCCACCTTGGGTTTCCACGTAAAAAATTGGTGTTCTTTGTGCATGGTGTTATTTTACATTTTTCATGCTTATATCTATTTTAAGTATATGAATATTTTATCTGTATTATCGGTTGAAGTTAGACTAAGAAAAGTATTGAATAATCGATTCACCCGCCCTCTCATTTATTTGACCTATTAAAAAATCGTAACATTCAAATACCTAAGAATATTTATACTATTAAAATTCCTTTTTCAATGATTTATGTTAAAGGACTATTTTATATGTGCTTCGATTATTTTATATACATGAGCAGGTAAACTTGATGTGTGAATGTTTTGATGTTATCAAGTATCAGGCATCAACTCCACTTGGCTTCACAGGCCTGAGCATGCCTAAATCAATGATGGTGGTTACAAGAGATAGCACATTTGTTGCCCATGTTAACCAACCAAGCCATCGTTCCTAATTTGGGATAGTATCCCTATGTTGCATATGTTTACACCCTCAGTTACCAGTTTGGTAATGTATAGTTACCCTCATGCATAATTTTGAAAGTCTGGTAATAATTGTGTGTGCATAGTCAGTCATTTGAGAATTGTCGCTATTATGTTTTACTTATTAAATAATATTTACATATCATAGTGGCAATTAATTATTTAATTAGAAATGTGTCTTATGTGCGTGCTTGATTTGATGAGAATTGGAGGATTTAATATTTGGGCTTTTTAGAGGTTTATGATGACTTTGGATTTTAAGTTGTTTTTAATATTATTTTGACGACTTTTCAATAAGTGACTTTTATCTGGTAATGGGAGTTCATTTTTATTACACTTAGTCTAGTTTTTTTTTATGGGCTCTTAAACCCTACCACCTTGAAAATTTGGGTTGCTCATTGTGTGTGATTTTCTTAGAGAGATTTTGTGTGTAGGAACTTGTTAGAGTTGTCTCTATGAATACTTTGACTTGTCCAAATGAGTCCTCCTCATTTTGGGTGTGTGAAGAGCAATTTCAATTTAAAGTTTTGAGCTCAAGTTTGAGGTAGGCTTTGATTTCTCTTTGTTCTTTCAATTTTAGTACCTTTAAATGGTTACAAATGGATTATTAAAGGATTCAAAACATTTTGTTAGTTTATACCTTTCTATTTTGTCAATTCCCCAATTTGATTTAACCAAAATTTGAAAATATGGTTTTACAAAATGTTATGTCATCCAAATTTGTGAAGAATGAGAAAATATTCAAATTGAACATCTTTTATGGTGTTGGGCATATAGAGATTCCAAAGGGTATTTTTACTTTTTCAAGTTTAGGATTTGAATTTTGGAGCTTTTTGGTGGCCATCAATGGTGATATGGCTTTGGGACTGATTTTATATCCATTTTATGATTTGTTAAAAAGATGGATTTAGGTGGTTTTTATGAGTTTTTTATAATTTGAAATGATGGACTTTATGTTCATAATTTCATTGCGGACCAATTTGCATCGTCCTCTTATAGATATGGCCAATTGGGTAGTTTGAAATGTGTGAATAGTGAAATTTGAGATAATACAATATGACATTGTATAATTGAGATGTTTGTAGTCTATTTTGCCAGAAGCCTAGAGTTAGGTCATAGAGTGAGTCTAGTGAGTGGATTCAAACACATACTCGACCCAGAAGTGACACCCATGCAATCACATTGGGAAGTTTTAGTCAAGTGAAAACTTAATAATAAACTTGGAAGAAATACTAATAAGATATTTAGTTCCCGAGCATGCCTTGATTGTTATCATAAGGCTATGAGAAACTTGGGAAGGCATGCTTGTATATGGAGCACATGTGGACTTGTCTAGAGTGACATGCTCTCTCATGTGATATTGGTTCTTGTATGATCACCATTCTTGTTTGTCTGAGAGAATGTTCAGTTTTGTATAGTGCATCCTCATGAGCACATACGATGACACTCCCTCCTCTGCACTCTAAAATATAACAACATGTAGAGATTTGATTAGTCACCCATTTTGGAAGTTGATTTTAATTCTAAAGCACCAATATAAGTGTTCCTATGATAAATCCAAGAATCATCAACACATAAGAATCATAAACATGAGAAATTTGTGCCCGATTACAACATCGAGTCACATAAATCCAAGATCTTCATATCCATCATATTTGTTACATTTTTCTCCACATTGGAGTGTATAAATATATATATTCAATCATCAATTTTACAATGTATCAGATCATTACAACCAATGTTTACATTTACAAGAATAAGAAGGTCCTGAGGAATGTGAGAAGGAACCAATGTAGTAACCTCTAACCTATTGATCTCCAACTAATCACATCGGTCCCCAATGATGGTTGGAAATGTTGTTAGGGTTTGACAGAACCATAACAATATAATAATAAATAGTTATACACAGAAACAATAGAAGAAAGAAACTAAACACAGATAACACACAGATTTAACATGGTTCACCCAAAACCTAGGCTACGTCCATCTACACAGTCATCCAACCTTTCTTATTATCCAGCAAAAATGTACACAACCCTACAATGCATTATACATCTCAAATGCTTATAACATGCACTTTAGGGCAACCTCTAAAATTGACCATTTTAGGGCAACCTCTAAAATCGACCAGACATGTCACCACAATATCAACACCTACTACATGATCAGTCACCACAGTATCAACAATCTCCCACTCAGAGACTGATCAGGCTCCACACCAAACAATTTCCCACTTGGAGACTGGAACCAGATGACAATGTAGTATGTGCAACTCCCACTGGATAAAAGACCTTGTTGTGTATTAACCCCACGATCATCAGTCAAGAATCCCAATAGAAGCTGAGCAAGAAACTAGCTTCTCCTTGGGGAATGCCTTCATGAACATGTCTGCAGGATTGTCACTTGTGTGAATCTTTTCAAGCTGTAATTGGCCATCCTCCAAAACAAACCTTATAAAATGGTACCTAAGCTGTATGTGCTTTGTCCTTGAATGAAAAGAAGAATTCTTTGCAAGATGAATGGCACTCTGGCTATCACTGTACAATGGGAAATCTTCCTGCTTCTGACCCAATTCCTCTAGAAAACATTGTAACCAAATCATCTCCTTGCTAGCTTCCATAGTAGCTACATACTTAGCTTCATTGGTTGAAAGTGCATTAACCTTTTACAATCTAGAAATCCAACTGACTGTAGTACCCCCTACAGTGAAAACATACCCTGTAGTACTCCTCCTTGTATCAATATCTCCTGCCAGATCAGACTCAACAAATCCACTCAGAGAAGAACTGGATCTTGTGAAACATAATGCCTTTGTAGTAGTACCTCTCAAATATTGAAGAATCCATTTGACAACATTCCAATGTTCCATACCCGGATTGCTCATATACCTACTGACAACTCCCACTACATGAGCAATATCTTGCTGTGTGCATACCATTGCATACACCAGACTGCCAACAACTGATGAATACGGGATGTTAGACATTTTATCTACCTCTTCCTGTGCCTTTGGGCACATTTCCTTAGTCAATTTGAAATGACTAGCCAAAGGTGTACTGACTAAATTTGCATCCTGCATATTGAATCTTTTCAACACCTTCTTTATATACTTACTTTGGGACAAATTCAAAGTTCTATTTTTCCTATCCAGTGTAATCCTTATACTAAGGATTTGCTTAGCAGCACCCAAATCCTTCATAGAAAATGACCTTGCTAATTTATGTTTAAGTTAATTTATGTGTTGCATATTGGACCCATCAACAAGCATGTCATCAACATAGAGTAACAGGATAATGTAACTCCCATTATCCAATCTCTTAAAATATACACAGTGATCAGAATGACATCTATGGTAACCT
>MU225863.1:4297906-4323473 GCA_018584345.1 Thuja plicata
AACATGACTATGTAGCCTTCACTACCCAGTTGTCCTGCAGAAATTAAATTTCTTCTTAAATTAGGGACATGTCTTACCTCCTGCAGTACCCAGTCATTTCCATTTGGCAACTTGATCTTTATTTTCCTTTTCCCAACAAGAGGGCAGGGCTCATCATCACCCAAATAAGCCTGTCCAAAATCACCTTGAACATAATCTTGAAAATATTTTCTATGGGATGTAGCATGGAATGAAGCCCCATAATCAATTACCCAGGAATCATTAACATTATCCAAACATAATATTAAAGCATCTTGTAAAGTATTACTTGCAACATTAGCTTCCTTACTGTTATCTTAATTTATGTCTCCTTGTTTGTTTTTCCAAGACCAATAGTCTTTCTTCAGGTGACTAGGCTTTCCACAGTACCAACAATCTTTCTTTCCTTTAGATTGAGAACGTCCTTTATTTGACTTCCCTCGTGACTTGCCATGTGAAGGGCCTTTTCCTCTTTCACTTGTTCTTCCTCTGTTCTCCACATTTAAAGCAGAACCTAACGAGGTTGAAGTTTCACCTGTGCTTTTCCGTTGCATTTCCTCGCTTAGGATAACACCAACAACTTCATCAAATTTCAAAGTATTTGAACTAGAGACAGAGTTGCTTACAACCATAACCAAACTATTCCAGCTTTCTGGCAATGAACATAAAAGTAAGAGAGCCCTAACCTCTTCATCAAATACAATTTTTATGAATGACAATTGACTAGTGACAGTATTAAATTCATTTAAATGATTTGATACAAATCCTCCCTCACCCATTTTCATATTAAACAAACGCTTCATAAGAAATACCTTATTTGAAGCTGAGGGTTTCTCGTATAACTTAGCCAATGTCTCCATCAGCTCTATGGTCATTGTTGCCTTTGAAATGTTGAATGTTATAGATGGTGCAAGGCACAAACAAATAGATCCTAGTGTCTTCCTATCCAAGACCTCCCAGTCCTCTGCTGACATAGTTCCTTATTTCTTGGTTTTTCCTTCTAATGGCTTCCACAGGTCCTTTTGATACAGATAATCTTCCATCTGCTTTTTCCACAACTGAAAATTATGGCCATTGAATTTTTCAATCTTGAATTTGGAATCCTCCATTTCTCCCACTCAAATCTAAAAGTCTTGTCAATATACAGCAACAAACCTTACTGTGATACCAATTGTTAGGGTTTGACAAAACTGGAACAATATAATAATAAACAGTTATATGCAGAAACAATAGAAGAAAGAAACTAAACATAGATAACACACAGATTTAACGTGGTTCACCCAAAACTTGGGCTACGTCCACCTATACATCCACCCAACCTTTCTTATTATCCAACAAAAATGTACGCAACCTTACAATGCATTATACATTTGAAACGCTTATAACATGCATTTTAGGGCAACCTCTAAAATCGACCATTTCAGGGTTTTACAATGTCGGTCTTCTTTTTCCCAAAAAAAACAAATCTCTTTCCCAAAAAAGCACCACAATATCAACACCTACTACATGATCAGTCACCACAATATCAACAAATGCCACATATCCATGTGGAACTAGTGGGTCCATTCCATCATGCTTGGAGGTAGTCACACTACCCATACACTCACTCGTAAAACACAAGGGGGATATAAAGCTTATGCACACGCAAGGTGGTATTTCCAACCATCCTTGGGGATTAGTGTGATTAGTTGGAGATTGAAAGGTTAGAGGCTACCACATCACTTCGTTCTCACATTCCGCTGGATCTTCTCATTCTTTTAAATGTAAATATTGGTTGTATTAATTAAATACATTGTTAACTTGATGATTGAATATATATTTGTACTCTCCAATGTGGAGAAAGATGCAATAATAAATTGATGGATAAGGAAGTGATGTGGTAGCCTATAAACTTCCAAATGATCATACTGGTCCCCAACAATGGTTGACAATGTCACCATGCATGTGTGTAAGCATTATATCCTTATTGTGTTTTATGAGTGAGTGTATGGGTTATGTGACTACCTCTAAGCACAATGGGGGGACCTATGCATTTCACATGGTCATGTGGCAGTGCCAACTATAATTGGGGACCAGTGTGATTATTTAGAGATCGACAGGTTAGAGGCTACCACATCACTTCCTTCTCGAATTCCTCTAGACCTTGTCATTATTATAAATGTAAACATTGGTTATAATGATTCAATACATAGTAAACTTGATGATTAAATATATATATTTGTACACTAAACTGTGGATAAAAATTTAGTAATAATATGATGGATATGTAAATGGTGTATTTGCATGAATTTTAGGGTATCAGAGGTTGGTGTAGTCACCTCCATGTTTGGTCATGTTTCTTAACAAATGTTGAGTGTTCTTGGGTAAAGTGGAGCCAATTTAGGCTCATTCGAGATGACCCAATGGAAATTCCAAGAGATATAATTGTGGGTACTTGTTTATTTTTAATACCTCCTATCCATATGATGTGTTTTGGAAATTTTATGGTTGATTAGATATGTTTAGGATCCACCTGATCTCACCCTTGTGTGTAGGAGTCACTCAGTGACTCTGGGGACACTTTGCATACCTTGTCCCCACATGTTTTCATAAATTTATTCAAATAAATGTACTAAATTTATATTTTTTCTTTACTAAAGTTTTTAGGTTCTCCAAGAGATCCTACATTGAAGCTGAGAAACTCACTCGTTAAGACATATATGCGAAAAAGGGATGACAATGCAAGTTTCTCTCTTAGAGGACTACAAAGTAAAATGGGACACCAACATAGAAAATGGAGTCATGAATGGATTGAGGATTAATTTGAACAAGGAGGATGCATTCACTCCATTCATGTGTCAAAAAATCACGCATTAGTCCACTTTGGGCACCTTAAAACTACAACCCAGTTTGGTGGAGATTCCAAGAGCTCTAGGTGTCCATTTGACCCCATTCTAATTGTGTTGAGAAGTTATGAAATTCATAAAACCTTTTGGAAATTTTTAGAGAGGTTTAAAAAATTATTAATATGTGTTTGAGTCTTTTGAGTGCAAGTCACTCGTTGACGAAGCTCATCCATGACACCTAGGACCTAGGAAATGGTCCAATTTTCCAAGTTAAGTTATAATTTTTTTGGGAGGGTATTGGGAGAGTCTTAGAACCCCAAATAACTTGTATAAAATGTTATATTACCTTTCCCATAGTTTTTTTCATTTTTATGGTCTTTTACTTCTGCTTGTGTAGAGTCACATAGCGACCATATGACCTAGTCTTGAGGTTTGAGTTCAATATCTTTGCATGATGCTCTTAGTTATTGTTAATGTTTTTATTATGTGTGTTTTACTTATTCCCAAGGGTTCATTGGCAGGGCATTACATAATCACAACGAATTTGGTTTCCATCCTAAGCATTATAAAAAAATTCCAAGAAAAACCCTCGAGATCATATGATAGATTTGAACATATTCTTTCAGAATGGGGCTCTCAATTTATGTAATCCACTTATGTAACTTAATAAGGCTAAAAAAAACCCTTTGAACATCCCATTTACACCTAATTCTGAAAAAATCATCTCACTTTTTACCACTTTACTTTCTATCTTATAATCTAAAACTATTGTTATAGATTTGGTGGCATGTTGCATATTTTGATTAGGCGTCTTAGTTTCATCATTTTTCATACACCATTTTGCTCCAAAAAACCCACACAACATTCCCTCCCATTCCTTCTCTTTTTTCTCTCTAAATTTTCACAATCAAACTATGCCCTCTCCACCAATGAGCACCCACTCTCTCCAGTGCTCGACGAATAATTTTTTTGCTTACAAACCAATTTTGAATGGGGGTTGCCAACTATTTCCATCACCTCAAAAAAACCTTTCTCTTATCTTCCCCCCATCCACTCCTAGTAAACCATTCTTTCGTAGTATCTTCCCCCTCCTCTTTGTGGGATTGTAATCTTCCAATGCCCATCTCACAGGTATTCTCCAATGGTTAATGTTTTCTAATCTCCCTTGCATGTGTAGAGAAACCCTAGGTGCGAAAACATAACAGAGTAACGACGCCGTCTCTCCATTGTTTAGAAAAACATACTTGTTAAGTAGAATAATTAATCCATTTTGGAAATGGATAGGTACACGCCTCACACTAAATTCTTATGGATCACAAGTTTTAGAGGAAGATGTGTGACAATGAAATTATCCATATGAAATGATTACCATAGTATTTTAATGACAATTGAGTTTACATCCATCCTTGGTTAGGTACAAATTCCATTCTCTTCCCCATCTTATAATCATGTGAAGAGCTATTTAAGATGTAGGAATCAAATGAATTATCATGGATGTTAAAGAGTGTCAAGTGTTAAATATGTAAAAATCAAAAGCATCAAATTTAGAATTCTAAGTGTTAAATTTTGATCTAATATATTTCTCAACAAATAAAATCATGTCAGAATCTAATCAAATTCATCCTAAAGGAATATTGACAATTACAACATAGGGGGATGGGTACTAGTAGCTGTTATAGCTAACTTTACACACCCTAAGCTCTTAAACAATACATTGGATTTTTATGATTTTTTTGTTGTTGTCTTTTGTATGTGACTTAAGTTCTTATAGCTTTCATTTTGGCTCCAGGGTACTAACTATGAACATTGTGGGATTTTTTATACATGTAAGAGTTAAAAATTGATCACCTTGAGTCAACATCCCACATATATTCCTTAATGCACATTAATTGTTCACTATGACCACCACAAAATTTGCATAGCTAATTCAATACTTATGTTTAAATGTTGGTACCAATTAAGTTGCATAATTAGTATAATTACTTTTTTTTCTAGCTACTTGATATACCAATGGATGACTATTGACACACTAGACAAATTTTTAGGGAACTTTAATTAGCCACATCATCACTAAAAACTAATTAAAATCTGAGCAATAATTGAACCCCTTCCCCTCCTACACATGCAAAAAAATAAATTATTTAAATTATGAGTACCCATGGAGAAAATTTTGTTCACATGACATTTACCTATGTCCCTCACAATTACTCAATTCACATCTTATATCGAATAATCTGAGCAATTGATCCAAACATGCTCCTCCATCAGATATTCTAACACTTTCAAATGATGTAACTTCATGACTCACAACTGTTGTAATGGTATTTTTCAGCATTTTGTAGGTGATATCTCTATCATATAAAGCCTTCGCATTAAGAAACAAAGAGCAGGAATGATGGTGAATGATGAGCAATAATGACAATGAATGAGTTGGAACGATGACTAGGTTTGTAGTAGGAACAACAAACAATGACAAGGGTTTTTTTTGTAGAAGACATGGATAAACATTTTATGTTCTATGGGTCCAGCATTCTACGGGAAAAAGTCTTCCCCACCCTCTTCCCTTGATCTCTTGTGAAGGTTTTCTTCAGGCTTTTGTTATTAAATAAATCTCTGAAAAATGACAAACCGATATTATTATTTTTTCAAAATTCAAGTCTGTTGAGCCGATATTTAACAAACCTATCAAATTTGTAAACTGACAACTTGGGTTTTCTAATAAAACAAACTAGGGCTTGGGCTCTCAGGTTTCTAAGCTTTTATTTACAACCATGCTCAAACTATAGGATCAGGGAAGAGACAATTTTAAGACAGGGGCCTGAGGGTCTATTGTTGGTCAGATTCTGAGCATAAATCCTCAACCAAATAACCTAGTGTTGGTATAGTGGGCACCATCTAGTCTTCAACCAACAAGAGAAAAGCATGGTATGGTCCAAAGTGGTAGTCCCTCCTATCAGAGGTCCTCTAGGGGGGAGTGGGAAACATAAATAATAAGTTCATTTTTTTGAACAAAAAACAATATTTGGGTATTCTAAAGCGGAGACAAGTTTGAAAGAGGAAACATATATAGAAAAAAGGCTAATTATGATACTTCCTAGGGAAGCTAAGAACAACCTCTCGATAGCTAATTCAAGGAACCATGTAGCGGATGACCAGGAAATTCAAAGAGGAATCAAAGATGATAGGACAAAGACTCCTATCGAAAATAACATGGTGGAAAAATTAGGTGGAGAGGGGTGATCTCCAAAAAATAAAGATACTTATAGCCCCTATTCCTCCCCTTTGATTTGGTCATCAGATATGTATGTAAGTGATCTTATGGAATTGAAAAAGAGACTCAAAATTTTGGAGGCAAAGGGGCAGCAAGAAAGTGACAAGTTACATGAGACTGAAGTGGCTAGTTGGGAACTTGAGAGGGAAAACAAATGACTAGAAGAGAAGGTATTAAGCGTTCATATCAACATTAAGAGAGGACAACAAGAGTTAGTTATCCTAAAGAAAGACATGGATTATTAGAAAACAATAGAAAATAACAGCCCTGAACCAATGAAAACAACCACTACAGTACAACTAGAAGAGTTTTAGTCAGCAATGGAAGACATGTTAATGAGAGAAAATGAATTAAAGGAGAAGATAAAAGAGGCCAAGCCCTGGGCCCAAGTGATAAATGAACTGATATCAGAGCAAAAAGAAAATATTAAGATGCAAATAAAGAAGAAAATAAGAGAGGAAAAAGACAAACAAGAGAAGGCAATCAACAACATTATCAAAGGATTAAAGTTTTATGGAGAGTGTGAGAAAACATATATTCTAGCATGAGATTTCCTCACAGACAAGATGAAATGGACATTAAGTATATGTCAAGCAAAAATTATTGGTAAGAGTATGGGAGTTGGGAAAGATAGACATATGAGAGTTACTTTAGGAAACATAGAGGACAAGACTGTAATTTGAAGAATAGGGGGTTGCGTAGAGGTACTCATATCTACTTGGATGAATATTTAACACTCACACAACAAGAGGAGAGGAGGAAAGAATGGGATAAAGTAAAATCAACGAGAGATGCAGGAAAGTGATGTGGCTGAAGAATGGTAAAGCACAAATTTTTGATAGACCAACACACCAGAAATAGGGATTCGGGGCCCAAAGAGAGTATCTAAACATGGTAAGTTGGAATTGTAGATGATACCCATAGATAGGAGGACCAAGGTTGGGGCCCATAGTTGAAGGGAAAGAAATTATCTTTCTAATAAAAACACATGAGAATGAAAGGTGCAAAATCCTAGAATTTGAATGATACAATAAAATCTCTATTTGGGATGAAGAGACATAAATAGGTAAAGGACACAGAGAGAATAATTCTAATAAAGGAAATATGGAATAAAATTGTAAAAGTGGAAAAAGAAGACCCAAATAAATATTTTATAATGCTGAAAATTTGAAGAGCGTAGGGTAGTTATGTGGCTGGCTGCTTGCTACTTCGCACCTAAAAGTTCAAGGTTTTACAAGAAGAGAAATCTTGACAATGAAGATCCATATGCAACTTTAAAGAAATATATTTACGCTTTCATCTCTATAGGAGACACAATATTAATTGGGGATTTTAATTTTAGGACAATAAGTAATCAATCTATTCAATTGGGTAGTGATATGGCAGAGGAAAGTAATCCCTTGTGGCTAGAGGAGAGTGAAGATAACTTTAGTAAAAGGACTTTGAAGGATTAGAAGGGAAGTGTTTCGCATTTCAGAGCTGAATTGTTGGGTCTTTGTAGTCTCCATGGATTGGTTTTATGCAATGGCATGAATTATTGGCCAAGGTCAAATTTCATCACTTGAAAAACATACAATGGACAAAGCATCATGGATTGTGTGATATTTTCTCAAACGTTCATTCCCAAATTGATGGATTTCAGGATTGAACATTGTACTATGGAGTTAAATTCTAATCATATGTCTCTTTTTATCAAATATGGTGTAAATACAAGGGGGTTGAAAAGTGGGTAGACCCAAGGCACTGGTACAAAAGGTCATAAATTGGGTGAAATTCTTATAAATCAGAAGAATCATGAACTATTTTATGTTGATCTTAATCGACAACTCTAGTTGATTAGAAATAACATTGATCCCAAGGACAACAATGGTGAGAGTGAACACTTGAGTAGCAGTATGTTGATTCCACTAATTCATAGTGCCATAAGGGGGTGTAAGAGATCTAGGCCAATGAGGGGCATCTCAAACACTTTTCCAGATAACCTTGGTATGATGAAGAATGCAAGGCAATGAAGAGATCTCTTAAAGAGGGGGAATCAAGAAAATAAAATACTTACGCATACAAATAGTTGATAAAATGCAAAAAGGAGAGTAATGTGATTGCTTTAAGGAAAGAGTTAATCTCTTTAGGGAAACATAATCCTAAGGATTTTTGGAGAGAGTTGCAGCAGAAGAGAAAACAAGTAGAAAAAAACATTACAGATACTCAATGGTTAGAGTATGCAAAGTTGTTATATGAATGACCAAATGGGGAGGATAACCCACCTATTATTAATACTTCAGCTAAGCTATTTTATATTGAGGACATTAAACTGGGTATAAAGATGTTGGAAAATGGTAAAGAAAAAGATAATAATGGCTTGTAGGCAGAATTTTTAAAATGGGGAGTGAAGCTCTTGGCTCCGCACATCAAGGACATCTTCAACAAGGCAACACAGGGAAACTTCCCTATTGAATGAACTACCAGTGTTGTTATTCCTCTTCACAAGTGTGGTGACACCAACAATCCTCCAATTATTGCACCATTATGGTGAATCCCCTTATTGGAAAACTCTTTGGGAGTATGTTAGAGCGTAGAACCAGCAATTGGGTAGAAAAAGAAGAGAGAAGAGCAAATGGACATGTGAGATTTAGACCAAAGCATTCTATCATTGATCATTACATAACTCTAAGATGTTTCATTGGAAAAGTTTGGGAGAAACAGTGGGAGAAGCTTATTTCGTGGAATTTAAGAAAGCTTTTGACACCATTCCTAGGGATAAGTTGTGGCATAGAATGGAAGAGTTGGAGGTCCTAATGGAGTTTAGTGTTGTTGTTTATAAGTTGTATGAATGGGTTAGAGCCAAAATTAGAACTAAGGAGGACATGTTTCAATGCTTTGGGATGGACATAGGTGTCAAATAAGGGTTCTCTTTATCCCCTACTTTTCTGGTCTCTACATCGATAAATTGGAAGAGTGTTTAAACAAGGCCAACGGAGAAGGCATACATTTGTCAGGTTATGTGGTGAGGTTACATTTGTATGCTGATGACCTTGTTCTTATTGGAAAGTCTACTCAAGGATTGAGAGAGCATTTGAAAAATTTGGAGCTTTTTTTTCCAAGAGGTACGAATACAATTTAATACCTTTAATACTAAAATCATGATCTTTTCTTTGAAAATGAAAAAAAGCAGCATACTTTTATTTTTTGAGGAAAAATCTTTAGCGATTGTGGAAGAGTACAAGTAACTAGGAATTGATTTCCACTATAGGCTAAGTTGGGAGACATCTAGATCAAAATGAATATAGGGGGATGGAAATCCTCTTACCTTCTTCATAATATATGCAAGAAATCTGAGTTGTGGGGTTGGAAGACCAGGAAGACTCTCTTTGGTCCCTTGGTCATTCTAGTTATTCTTTATGGGTGTAAGGTTTGGGTGAGTAATGTGTCAAATAAAAAATGGCGGTAGATAGAAAGAATCCAAAAACATCTTATCACTAGTAACCTCAATTTCAAGGTGACGGTCCCATATGAGATCCTCTTGGCAAAGGCTGGTATGATTCTGATTGAAGCCTCAACAATCATTCGCTTGCTATGCTACTTAAAAAAAGTGGAAAATATGGATATGCATTGCTGGCCTAGGATGGTGGTTGAAGAGGAGTTTGAATGGAGAAAAAAAACATGGAAGAAACAAAATAGAAAGTGGTTAAACAAATAGAACATAAACCTTCATGAGTGCCCAAACACTAATATAGAGATAAAAAAGTGGGTGTTAGATAAATTCAAGACTGTTGATATTGTGGCAAATGATCATGTAGTAGGTGTTGATATTGTGGCCGATATTGTTGACATTGTAAAACCCTAAAATGGTCGATTTTAGAGGTTGCCCTAAAATGCATGTTATAAGCGTTTGAGATGTATAATGCATTGTAAGGTTGTGTACATTTTTGCTGGATAATAAGAAAGGTTGGATGGCTATGTAAGTGGATGTAGCCTAGGTTTTGGGTGAACCACATTAAATCTGTGTTTAGTTTCTTTCTTCTATTGTTTCTGCGTATAACTGTTTATTCTTATATTGTTTCGGTTCTGTCAAAACCTAACAATTGGTATTAGATCAAGGTTTGTTGTTGTAGATTGATAGGACTTTCAAATTTGAGTGGGAGCAATGGAGGATTCCAAATTCAAGATTGAAAAATTCAATGGCCAGAATTTTTAGTTGTGGAAAATGCAGATGGAAGATTATATGTATCAAAAGGACCTGTGGAAGCCATTAGAAGGAAAAACCAAGAAATAAAAGAACTATGTCAGCAGAGGACTGGGAGGTTTTGGATAGGAAGGCACTGGGATCTATTCAATTCTGCCTTGCACCATCTGTAACATTCAACATATCAAAGGCAACAATAATCACAGAGCTGATGGAGACATTGGCTAAGTTATACGAGAAACCCTCAGCTTCGAATAAGGTATTTCTTATGAAGCATTTGTTTAATATGAAAATGGGTGAGGGAGGATCTGTATTGAATCATTTAAATGAATTTAATACCATCACCAGTTAATTGTCATTCGTAAAAATTGTATTCGATGAAGAGATTAGGGCTCTCTTACTTTTATGTTCTTTGCCAAAAAGCTGGAATAGTTTGGTTATGGCTGTAAGCAACTCTGTCTCTAGTTCAAATACTTTGAAATTTGATGAAGTTGTTGGTGTTATCCTAAGCAAGGAAATGCGATGGAAAAGCACAGGTGATTCTTCAACCTCATCAGGTTCCGCTTTAAATGTGGAGAGCAGAGGAAGAACAAGTGAAAGAGGAAAAGGCCCTTTGCATGGCAAGTCACAAGGGAAGTCAAATAAAGGATGTTCTCAATCTAAAGGAGAGAAAGATTGATGGTACTGTGGAAAGCCTGGTCACCTAAAGAAAGACTATTGGTCTTAGAAAAATAAACAAGGAGATGGAAATGAAGATAACAGTAAGGAAGCTAATGTTGCAAGTAATACTTTACAAGATGCTTTAATATTATGTTTGGATAATGTTAATGATTCCTGGGTAATTGATTATGGGGCTTCATTCCATGCTACACCCCATAGAAAATATTTTCAAGATTATGTTCAAGGTGATTTTGGACAGGTATATTTGGGTGATGATGAGCCCTGTCCTATTGTTGGGAAGGGAAAATAAAGATCAAGTTGCCAAACGGAAATGACTGGGTACTGCAACAGGTAAGACATGTCCCTAATTTAAGAAGAAATTTAATTTCTATAGGACAACTGGGTAGTGAAGGCTGCATAGTCATGTTTATAGAAAATGTCTAGAAGGTCACTAAAGGTTCATTAGTAGTAGCTAAAGGTTTGAAGATAGGCACATTATATCTATGTACTGGTAACACTTATTCTACCTTAGTTGCTACTGATAATGTTAATGCAGGGAAAGCTACTATAGACGTTGCAAGAACAAATTAAAAAATGTGGCACCATAGGTTGGGCACATGAGTGAGAAAGGGATGAAAATCCTTCACTCTAAAAATCTGTTTCCAGGACTGAAAAATATTGATTTAGAGTTCTGGGAAAACTGTGTTTATGGTAAACAGAAAAGAGTCAGATTTCTCAGAGTTGGGAACGAAAAGAAGAGTGAGAATTTAAAGCTAGCACATTCAGATGTATGGGGACCGGCTCAGGTATCATCTCTCGGTGGCTCTCATTATTATGTTATTTTTATAGATGATTCAACTAGGAAAAATGGGTATATTTTCTGAAACAAAAATCTGATGTTTTTGAAACATTTAAGAAATGGAAAGCTTTGGTTGAGAATGAGATAGGAAAGAAGTTGAAGTATCTCAGATCCGATAATGGAGGTGACTATTGCAACACAACCTTTGAAGATTAATATTCTATCAATGGAATTCAAAGGCAGAAGACAGTTCTAGGAACCCCACAAGAAAATGGTGTGTCATAAAGAATGAATAGGAAAATCATGGAATGTACAAGGAGCATGAGATTGCATGCTGGACTGCCCCTTCATTTTTGGGCAGATGCTGTAAACACTACAGTCTATTTGATAAATAGAGGACCTTCATCCCCTTTGGATGGTGGTATTCTAGAGGTAGCATGGACTGGTAAAAAGGTAAATTATTCGTTTCTAAAAACTTTTGGGTGTGAAGCTTTTGTCCATGTTGATAAAGAAAATAGAACCAAGCTCGATGCTAAATCTCAAAAATATACCTTTATTGGATATGGAGTAGATGACTATGGTTATTAGTTATGGGATTTTGAAAATCTTAAGATAATTAGAAGTAGAGATGTTATATTCAATGAGAAGGTCATGTATAAAGAACAGTTGTAGGAAAAGAAACATGAACAGGTCAGACAAGAATATGTGGTGTTGGATGAGACTACTGAAAAAGGGACACCACTGGTACCTGATGCTTAGAAACAATAGGTTATCCCACAAACTCCTGTAAGTGTTAGACATTCTACAAGGTCAAGTAGACCCCCTGAAAGGTTTTCTCCTTCTTTGTATTCCATTTTATTGACTGATTTTGGTGAACCAAAAGAATATGAAGAAGCAATGTAGGTGGATGCCAAACAACAGTGAAAGCTGGGCATGAAAGAGGAGATGGACTCCTTGTTAAAAATTAAGACTTGGTACTTTTTCCCTTTACCTGAAGGAAAAAAGAGCCTTGCCTAACAAATGGGTTTATAGGCTGAAGGAGGAAGATGAAGGAAAGAAGAGGTATAAGGCCAGACTTGTGGTAAAAGGTTTTGCATAGAAAAAGGGTATATATTTTGATGAAATATTCTCCCCTATTGTAAAAATGACTTCAATTAGAGCTGTACTAAGTCTTGTGGCTACAGATGACTTGCATATTGAACAACTAGATGTCAAAACAACTTTTCTCCATGGAGATCTGGAGGAGGAGATTTACATGCAGCAACCAGAGGGATATGAGGTCAAGGGTAAGGAGAATTCAGTGTGCAGGGTAAGGAAGAGTCTGTATGGCCTAAAGTAGGCACCCTACCAATGGTATTTAAAATTTGATAGTTTCATGGCTAAATAAGGTTACCATAGATGTCATTCTGATCACTGTGTATATTTCAAGAGATTGGATAATGGGAGTTACATTATCCTATTACTCTATGTTGATGACATGCTTGTTGCTGGGTCCAATATGCAACACATAAATGAACTTAAATAGAAATTAGCAAGGTCATTTTCTATGAAGGATTTGGGTGTTGCTAAGAAAATCCTTGGTATGAGGATTACACGGGACAGGAAAAATAGAACTTTGAATTTTTCCCAAAGTGAGTATATAAAGAAGCTGTTGAAAAGATTCAATATGCAAGCTGCAAAAGTAGTCAGTACACCTTTGGCTAGTCATTTCAAATTGACTAAGGAAATGTGCCCAAAGGGACAGGAAGAGGTAGATAAAATGTATAACATCCTGTATTCATCAGTTGTTGGCAGTCTGATGTATGCAATGGTATGCACAAGGCCATATATTTCTCATGAAGTGGGAGTTGTCAGTAGGTATATGAGCAATCCGGGTATGGAACATTGGAATGCTGTCAAATGGATTCTTTGATATTTGAGAGGTACTACTACAAAGGCATTATGTTTCAGAGGATCCAGTTCTACTCTGAGTGGATTTGTTGACTCTAATATGGTAGGAGATATTGATACAAGGAGGAGTACTACAAGCTATGTTTTCACTCTAGGGGGTACTACAGTCAATTGAATTTCTAGATTGTAGAAGGTTAATGCCCTTTCAACCACTGAAGTTGAGTATGTAGCTGCTATGGAAGCTAGTAAGGAGATGATTTGGTTACAATGTTTTTTGGAGGAATTGGGTCAGAAGTAGGAAGATCGCCCATTGTACAGTGATAGCCAGAGTGCCATTCATCTTGCAAAGAATTCTGCTTTTCATTCAAGGACAAAGCACATACAACTTAGGTACCATTTTATAAGGTCTATTTTGGAGGATGACCAATTACGGCTTGAGAATATTCACACAAGTGAAAATCCTGCAGACATGTTCACAAAGGCAGTCCCCAAGGAGAAGTTGGTTTCTTGCTCAACTTCTATTGGGCTTCTTGACTGATGATCGTGGGGTTAATACACAACAAGGTCTTTTATCCAGTGGGAGTTGCACATACTACATTGTCATTTGGTTCCAGTCTCCAAGTGGGAGATTGTTTGGTGTGGAGCCTGATCAGTCTCCAAGTGGGAGATTGTTGGTATTGTGGTGACTAATCATGTAGTAGGTGTTGATATTGTGGTGACATTTCAGGAAAGAGATTTGCTTTTTTGGGAAAAAGAAGACCGACATTTTAAAACCATAAAATGTTCAATTTTAGAGGTTGCCCTAAAACGTATGTTATAAGCGTTTGAGATGTATAATGCATTGTAAGGTTGTGTAGATTTTTTCTATATAATAACAAAGGTTGGACAACTGTGTAGGTGGACGTAGCCCAGGTTTTGGGTGAACCATGTTAAATCTGTGTGTTATCTATGTTTAGTTTCTTTCTTCTATTATTTCTACGTATAACTGTTTATTCTTATATTGTTCCGGTTCTGAAATAGACAAGTAGAAAAAAATCTTACAGTGTCAAAGAATTTAACCCCAAGTGGGATCACGGTGATAAAGAATATTTAGGTTCTACAATTAAAGGTACGGACAAAATTATGATTGCTCAGCTGAGGACCATCTCTCATCATTTGCGATGCGAAAATGGTAGATGGAAAGTTCCCAAAGAGATGTGGGAGGAAAAAAAATTAATTTTTGCAGCAGAGGGGTGGTTGAAATATAGTGGCATTTTATCAAAGAATATGCATCTTATGGAGATATTCACAGTCATTATGAAAACAACTTACAGGTGAACAATCTGAATGAACTTTTTGAAGAGGCAAAATTACACAAAATGACTACTTTCCTAATGAGGATCCACAAAAAAAGAGTCTACTTGGAGAAATTTCAGCATGTAGATTAATCGATCCTCTCTTGGTCCCTTAGATTGCTGGTCTTTTGGACATCATTAAAATTCCTTCATTCATTAAATTTATATCAAATCACCACTTGGAAACCCTTATCCCTTCTCGTTGTGTGATGAACACTAGAGAATTTACCATTTTCTGTGTCGACCCGCTAGAAACCCCATGCAAGGCTCTTGTGATGTAACTCCTGGTTAATAAATAGGAGTTCACAGAGAGAAGCGTAAGATGGGCACTGAGACATTGCCCCAAAATGCTTCATTCAACATCACCGCAAAATTTTGAACAAGTAGTAGAATTACTGGAGAGTTGTGGTTTGACCTCTCCCCAAATCTAAAATATCATCATTTACAATCCTAGATTGTTTGAATTAAATCAGGAGAACATTAAGCCCAAGCTTCATTTTATTGAGACTTTTGTCAACAAAAAGGATACGCCCAAATTATTTTTGTTAAATCTGAGACTGTTCAACTTGAGTCTTGAGCCCAGGCTTAAAAATGCAGTTTCATTTTTGCAAAAATGTGGTTTTGAGGGCTAGGAATTTCCTCTAGTGGTGACCACAGTGCCCAAGTTGTTGACACTTTTAGAGAAAAATGTTGTGAGATTATTTAATCAAGTAGGGGCTTTTGGCCACAAGAAAGGGTCACCCATGTTTGCGCTCCCTTGTGGGAATTAGTAATGACTATTTAGATTAAAAATTGTCTTTTTTGTATCATTCAGATTTTTCAAAGGAACAAGTGTTGGTTTTGTGCAAGCGGAGACCTCAGATTCTAGAGTTGTTGAGAGGAAAAATAAAGAGAAACATAGAGATTGTGAAATACCCCATTTTGTTTGAATTCAGCTTGGAAGGCACAATAATCCCCAGACATAGAGTATTTGAAGTGTTGAAGTTGATGAGAGAAATAAAAAGAACAAAGAGCTTTCCTCAGATTGTCATGTTGAGCGAGGAATGTTTCTTGGAGAAGTATGTGTAGACACCCTAAAATGGACAAACTTGTGAATTTACATTAAAAACACTAATTTTCATCTATTAATTAATGGGTTTTAAATTATTAATTAATTATCTATTTCCTTATAAATTCACTCCCCAAATCATCTAATCAAATCCCCATAATTAATTAAATAATTAATTTTATTTAATTAATTAACCTTAATTGATTAATCTCCATTAATTAATTAAAGTCAATTTCCTAAAGTTTAAATTCAAATATTTAAACTTATTAATTAATTCTTATAATTAAATTAATTTAATTTCATTCAACAATTCAATTTTTAATCCAAAAAGAATTCAATTATCTCACATGTTGAATACTTTAATTTTAAAAATAAAATAAATTTTTTTTTTGATCGGTAATATTTAATTTGTATTGATTTAGAAAAAGAGGTTACATATTGGCCATCAAAGGCATTCCTTTCCAAAATGCAAAAAACAGACCTAACTTTGAAGCTTAACTACTATGGATAGCTATGAAAAGGTAAGTGCTAAAGCAGAAAGACCTCTATTATCAGACGTCAACATACAATGATGGTCAGACTAAAAAAACCTCCTAAGGTTCGACTATGGGAACCACTTTGTAGCATCTCCTTTGGTAAAGTTTTCAAAAGCTCCCCACTTGTCCACAAGTGCCCCGACTCGGGTGCTTTCGCCACCACCTCCACTCAGGCCAATGGTCAGTTCCAGTTCCGCTTTGGCTTGCCTAGCTGCAGAGGCCCTTGCTACCCACCTAGTGACTGGTAGTTGCCTTCGGACTAGTGGTCTGCCATCTTTGTCTAGGGCTGCGGAGGACTTTATGGGAATTCTCTTCCTTTTTAAGGTCGTGAGTTCAGCCTCCACCTTTTCCAATTCCACCCTATTCTTCTCCAGAGCCATTATCAGTTCCTTCCACCAACCCAATGCACATGCTAGATGGACGTCTTCTAGGCTAGCCGTCGACCAGACAATGAGCAGTTGTAGCCCACAACTTCCTCTTCCCACCATTCGGAAAGGACCATCACCCATTCGCAGCCCAAGACCAACCTCTGCATGCTCAATGATTTCCTCCACACCGCCGACCCACTTCACAACCATGCATTGCCTGATAACACTCCTCACTTCTGCCTTTGATTCTGCAACCATTAGAGCGAGAGCCACAAACAAGGATGAGATATCTAGATTTGTTCTTGGCCACTACCTTTCTGAAGAAAATGTTCTCCAAGGATTTCTCTGATGGCCACCCAAAAGTCATCTCCCTCTCCTGTGAAGATATGGCTCAGCCTATTCAAAGTGATGGGAGTATCAAATGTGGAAATCTACCCATTAGTTGACAGAGAGAAATTTGCCTCCATAGCTTTGATATTTCCACTCCAACTCAAAGGATGCGACCTTGCTGATGTCACCAGAGTCTTTAACTTGCCTTCGAAGCCTCTAGAATAGATGATGTTTCCATCAACTTGCTGAGAAAATCATCATTGCTCTTAACTCCCTCAAGTATGATCTCAGCCTTTACTTATCATGAGATCTCAGGTTGGGGATTTCTATTAATTACACCCTCGCACTCATCCCATGGCAGCATTCGAGGCTTAGTTTCTTGAAGACTTGCCATGTAGTATGGTGGTGTGACTTTGCATGTTCGGATTTTGGGAGAGACACCTCGGCAATGATTGCACCCCTACGTATTTCCTAAGATTATTCATTATTCATGAAGTCCTTGAAGATTTTGAATTTATCCTCAAGAGATCCGTCTGCTCCCACATTTGAGAGTTTATCGACCAAATTGTTTGCCACTCTTGGCACATGTGAGGTTTTGAAAGCTTCAAACTCTACCAGCATGCTCCTAAGCCTTCTGATATGCTTAGTCAGGTACCATGTGTCCATTTGACCCTTATTAATTCCATTTATGACCAAGAGGGAGTCACCTTCCAGATGAACTTTCCTAAACTGGAGTTTTCTCGCCATGATGACAGCTTCAACCGCAACTAGGCATTCTGCCTCATTATTTGTACCATTTTGTAACCTTTTAGCACCTAGGGCTATAATGTCCCCCTTGTCATTCTGAGCTATATATCCAATTCTATAAGTGCCAAGATTTCCTCGCGAGGCACCATCAAAATTAATCTTAATCCATCTGGGGGATGGTGGTTGCCAATTGTTTCTATACTCTCCTTCTTCCTTGGAAAGAGGTTGAACCCTCACACTCCCATTAACGGGCCAAAATAAAATAAATATTCAATTAAATCCTTTCTTTGTGTTAAAAAAGATAACTCTTAATCAGATTTTTGATTACATGGGTTTCTCCACCCACCTCTTCAGTTCAAAAAGGTAACTCCAAATTACCTCTTCAGTTCTAAAGGTAACTAAAAATTAGCACTTCAGTTAACCAAACTCTATCTCCTCTCCCAGTTGAAGAGGTGGAGTTTATTGATGGCTTCTCCAGTTCCCTCTAATCTCAACCGTTCATCCTCCTATATCTGGGATTGATCTCAACCATTCATATTCTATATTATCAACCCTTCACAACCATTTGAAGGATCTAGGATTTCAAGCTTATGTGCGCCATTACTCTGTCAGATTGGTTCAAGAATCAAGCCTTCTTGCAATCATAGATCCAAGATTTCAAGCTTACATGTGCTATTACTCTATCATATTGGTTCAAACATCAAGCCATCTTGCGATCAAATCATTCAATTCTCAACGCTCCCAAGTCATAAACGCTGCCCACACCAATCCTGAGCATCACACAAACAATATTTCATAAGGAGTAGAGAGAGACAATAGAAGATTCGAGCCTTGTTGGTTTACATTCATTTGTATTTCTCCTTTATTTCTTGTTATTCTATTGATTCATAGTTTCGTTACTAGTAGTTATTCCATTGATTTCTCCCCATTGCAAATCGGTGCTACTTACCCCTCGTTAATTTGAGCTTGGGTGACATATCTCAATCCATGTGTACATTTTGGTGAACTCGACATGAATCAAATAACCCAAATATCACTTGCAGATGATAGACAAAACTTTTTGGCCACATCCGTATGGTTACATAATTCTTTTTTCATGCTTTTCTTGATATACTTGTAATTTCGTAATCGCTGGTATTTTATCGCAATTGACAGAATATTGCTGCAATCGTCTGGCTTATTTCTGCAATCATTGTAAGGTTTTTGCACTTATTTTCCTTCGTTATTCAAGAGTCTGTCTTCTTGTTCTGTGTTGCAATTGACCGATTTGTGCCGCAATCGTCACCAATTTACCGTAATCACACAGAGTTTAACATAATTGACCGATCCGTGCCACAATCAACAACATTCTACCGCAGTTAAAAGTGCTTTACTGCAATTGACAGAAAATTACCGTATTTGAAAGAACATTGCCACAATCGACAAAAGAATACCACAATTGATAGAATTATTGCAAATCTAATCGAACATCACTATTTTTTTATCATAATCTGTTTATTTTCTCTATTTTCTGTAGGATTGATCTATGACGAATGACCAAAAGGATAATTAGATGCATCATGGGTGCTAGATCACTAAGAGCAGTCATAAGAAGGACCACAAATTATCAAACACAACAAAGAGCCATCTTAGCCATCGTAGTGGAAGATCAAAGTGAAGCATAACAAATATCTGGATTCAATCAAGCGTTTCATAGCTAAGTACAAGGTCACAATTAGTCTTAGCGGTCTTAACAATTCTGGAGTTGCAAGTTATTCTTCAATTCTTAATTAGATGCTTTTTGGTACTAATCACATTTTTTGACAGCTTATGGTGAGAAGTTTAACAAAGCAACTAAAATCAATTCATTTTTCATTTTAGTGCTTAAAAATAACATTGCATGCAAACATCTTGAACCTCACATTTCCAAATTGGTGCTTAAAATTGACGTGGAGGTTAAGAATCGAACAAAGGCAAACAAAATTTCAAATTTGGGCCATTAAAATTGAACAAGAAATCATCACCTGCTTTGGGCTTTAAAACTGAACATGTGTGCTTGTATGGGTGATTAGCTTAGTTCACATTTCAATCTTTGGGGTTTAATCGATTAACCTTGTGTCTTGAGTCTTTGGTGTGCTTGCACAATCTATTAGATTAAACACCTTTATATTTTTTAGAAAGGCCTGTATGGGGAATGCGCTTCTTCCTCAGAGAACGACCTTAAATTGGTAATCCTTCTGATCGGTATATAAACAAGACGCGAACCAAAGTTCCATTTTATATCTAGCCAAGCTTAGGCGAGGTGTGTTGATGATAGTCTAGATCATGTGAATTATCCCTAAGTAGCCAGCATGGTCAACTAGGCTCTTAAGTGAGTCACACACGTACAAACCGATTGGATAGATGCCACAGACCCTACTACAACCTTGTTAAAATAGAGGCCAACCTAAGTCACCTCCGAACAGATACCTTATTATAGTGCAAGGGGTTGCAAAATTTCCCCCCAAGATCCCCAACATATGTGTTCCAGGGTATTGTGGTAGTGAAAGAGATCTTCACTAGCATGAAAACAATATCTGGCAACAACAAAAACATGGGCGCCTACGTCGTGGACCTTCGTGTCCTAGTAGTGTGACACTTGCTGTGTGAGCTAATGAACATTCAACCATTGGGCCTATAACATTGTATTTGACAACCAAATTTGCCTTAGATTAATTTGTTTGTCCTTGTGTCAAAACCCATGCTAGATTACGAAACACATTGTTGATTGTGCTTGTTCTTTGATCAATCTCCAAAATGCAAAACAAACATCAAAACTATTAGAGCGAGTCCAATGTGTTAAAGTCTAGGGTGTCAACATCAAAACCTATTCTAAAAATCAAAATCTTTGTTCCTGAAAATCAAATTTATTAGACAGTGAAGCCAATTTTGAGTCTTTTTTGAGTCTGTCTTCCCTTTGCCGCAATTACCAGCATTCTGTCGCAATTGACAGAATCCTACTGCAATCGTCCTGTTTATTGCTGCAGTCGACCTATTTATTACCGCAATCGGTGATAGATTACCGCAAGCAACCTGTCACTTTACCGCAATCGGTGGAGTTTTTCCGCACTTAACCAGAGACTTTAAACACCTATTTTATCTAAAAAACCTTGAAAAGACTCCTCATTCTGTGTAAAAGATCAGTGTCTATCCCAGAAAAATGCGAAGAACATTGTGTGAATCTCTAAACTTTAAAGATCGTCCCTTCTTTGAAAGCATGATTATTGTCCAAACATTGTTAGTTCAAAAGTTGAGACTCAAAATATCTTGATCCCACTATCTCAAAATCATCATATCTCTATCAGTGACTTTGTCCTAGACAATAGTTAACAATCCTACTCTTACATCACCAAATCTTTGAGATCAAGATAAATCAACATCTATCCCTAGAATTACCCTTGTCTAAACATAACTTGGACTCTCCTAGAAAGGTTTTCCTTTTCTATTTGCTTTATATCACTTGTTTTAGTCACAAAATCTTGACAATACTATGTCTCACACACCTTATGGAGGGCCTTACACTAGGTCAAAGGATAAAAATCAACCTGATGAGTCTTATGTCTACCGGTTTCCCCCTTGGGAACAAGAGTGAGAGGATGACCCTTTCAAAAATACCAGTCCTACTCTTTTCATTGAGAATCCCCATAGACCAACATTGTTCCATGATGTCATAGAGGAGGAGCTCAAAGACATAGAGCAAGATACCTATTCTGCGCAAGTTGTTGACGTTGTTGTAGAGAGGAATCCTGAATGTTTCTTAGCCATGTTGAGTAAGAAGGGAGTCAAAATCCCCGCCAAATTCAATGTGTCAACCATGCGGCCTGAGAACCCTCTCACAGGTCCAAAAACCACTCAACCCTCTCAAACAGAACCTGTGATATCCCAAATATTTCCATCTTTGACAACAACAACATCAGTGCATACTGTATCCAATCAGACTAGCTCCACAAATTAAGCAAGCACATCTTCCACACAAAGCATGATAGGCTCCCAAATAAGTGCACCCATGGTCACTGGTGTGCCTCAACCCTTAGCCTCATGGCATTTTCAGTCAAGCTCTCATGTTATGTCCTCAATCCCACCAAGAAGCAACAACCCTTTTGCAAATGTTTTGCTACTACAGTCAGTCCTTGCTAGCCTTGGGCTCAATACCTCGCTCCCACAGGGATCCATCTCTATGGATCTGACTTTTAGTCAATGCCCACCCAAGGTTATGCCTTTTCTCTTATAGGAACCACAACAAACCCAACAACAACAACCTCGAACCCAGCAACAACAATCCTAGCTTCAGCAGCAACAACCCCAACAACAAACACAACATAATCAATCTTGGTCCAATCACATGCCCCAATATCAAAGTCACATGTTGGGGAACCAATATCAAGTCCCAACGACTAGATCGTCTGTCCCAACTCAAGGGACACAAAGGTGCAACCTCATACCTACTACAACACAGAGGTACAATGTCACAAATAATCCCCAATCTCAGACGGACATGCTAATCCAACAAGTGCAGAGTCTTCAAACCCAAATGATGGACCTGCAAAATCAAGTGCAAACCAAATCCTACACTATAGAGGATTTGTATCCATACCCCTTTGATCATTCTTTACACATGTCTCCATTTCCCACTCACTTCTCAGTACCCAAATTTGACAAATACAGGGGTAGTACCAACCTTGTTGAGCATATCCAAGAATTCTTTGCTAGTTGCATCGAGGTTGCACATGGCGAGACATACTTAATGTAACTATTCCCACAAAGCTTAGCCACCCAAAAATGGAATGGTTCTCACACTTACCTCATGGCATTGTGTCTTGGGGTGAGTTGGAAGAAAAATTCATCGCTCACTTCCATCACAACATCAAGCGCAAGGTCAGCATCAAGGACCTTTGCGACATCAAACAAAAAGATGGAGAGTCATTTGTAAAATTCCTACAAAGATGGAGGAATACTGCAAACATAATCATGTATGACATACCCGAGAAAGACCTCATAGTCATGTTCATTGACAATATAATTCCAGATAAGTCATTTACAATAGAATTTCAGTTAGCTCCAAACTTCAAACAACTCATCGAACGAGGAGTTCTTTTTGAGAAAAACTGGTCAAGAGAGGCATCCTTGCAGATCCTACCCAAATGAACACAAACAAGACTGCAACGGATAAAACTAAGTGGTGGAATAAAAACAAATATGTCACCAGTGATGGTGTCATTGCTATAAAAATGGTCAACTATGCCCAACCCAAAGTGTCACTACTAGGACCACCTACAACTAACCAACAACCCATGGTGCCCACTCAACAAGCACACACTCAGAACCAACCACCCCCTATCCAAGCGGCAGTTGTGCCAAACAATCAACCATAGGCTCAATGCCCACCATAGTTTTCATTTCCAAAATGAGATTACACACCATTAGGAGAGTCAATAGAATCATCCTTAAGAAAGTAGATACAATCCAACAATATCACTCTCCCTAAAATCATCGAATACGAACATAGTGCAATCAAACCAAAGTGGTACAACGATAATGATTTTTTTGAATTTCATCGAGTAAAGAGATACAAAACACCCAACTATTATCGATTGAAAAACGCCATCCAAGATCTAATTGACACAGGGGTCATCGGTGTAACCAACACCCAAACAAAAGGCACCACTGATCATACAATATTCAATGACATGGACTTAGAGAAGGAAATCCATCAGGGGATGACAAGGAAGGCTTCTCTATTAACCTAGATCAATCAACATATTTCGGGGAGGAAGCTCCTCATTCTAGTCAAAAAAGTAAAAGAAAAAGAAAAAAAGAATCGTCAGTAAGTGAAAACCGCAAGGCGCTTATTGACACAGAAAATGAAAAAAGAAAAATAAAGGCGTATCTTCTAGTGAAACCTCATTGAGGCACTAGAGGATGGAAAGTAGGAATTCCTCCCCTTGATAGAGGAAAAGTCAGCATTGCTAGTGGAAGAAACACCAGAAGTAAACCTAGGTGATGAAAAGAATCCAAAGAATATCTACTTGGAAAAATCACTCACTCTAGAGGAACAAGAGAAATTCATTAGCTTCTTCAAAGAAAGGAAAATCAAATTTGCATGGTCCTACTCAGACATGCTAGGCCTAGATCCAGATTTTGTGTTGCATCATCTGCCATTGTTACCGAACGCCAAACCCGTCAAACAAAAGCTAAGAAAGATGCACCCACATGTTGCATTGCTAGTCAAAGTAGAATTGAAGAAACTCCTAGATGCCAGATTTATACGACCAATCCCATATGCAGACTAGATATCTAATCTGATACCAGTATCCAAGCATAATGGTCAAATCCAAATCTGCACAGATTTTAGAGATCTAAAAAAAGCATGTCCCAAGGATGACTTTTCCTTTACCAAACATCGACATGATAGTAGATCTTACAACAAGACATCAGATGCTATCACTCATGGATGGCTTTTCAGGATATAATCATATAAGGATTGCACCAAAAGACCAACACAAAATGAATTTCACATGTGCATGGGGTACTTACAGTTGGAAAATCATGCCATTTGGTCTAAAAAATGCAGGAGCAACATATCAAAGGGCTATGACAAGCATCTTCCATGATCTCATCCACAAAACAATGGAGGACTATGTCGATGACATACTTGCCAAGTCAATGCTCAGAAAAGATCATTTACAGGTGTTGGGACCCATATTTGATAGAATGCAAAAATACAAGGTCTGGTTAAATCCAAAAAAGTGTGCATTCAAAGTCACCGCAGGGAAGCTATTGGGATTCATTGTGTCACATTGAGGCATAGAGATAGACCCAGAGAAAGTCAAAGAAATACTGGACATGCCACCACTTACTAACCTAAGGAAACTAAGGAGCTTACAAGGCAGGCTTCAATCCATCAGGAGCTTCATAGCACAACTAGCAGACAAGTTACATCCATTCCAACATCTACTACATAATGATGTAACATTTATATGGATAGAACATTGCGAGCAAGCATTCTAGATATTCAAAGACTATCTACTCAAGTCTCCCATATTGGTGCCATCCGTCCAAGGTAGGCCATTACTTCTATACATCTTGGCAACTGAGTCAACATTAGGAGTACTCTTAGCACAACATGATGACCAAGGAAAGGAGAGAGTTGTTGATGAAGGGTGGTCCCCATAATGCCACAAACACATAATAGAAACAGAGAAGCAACAACAATTTGCAAGAACAGAAAATGGGCTTCTTATTATCTCCACAAATGTGGAATTACAAACTTTCAGAATTACAATATGCAAAGCCACATTGACATTCCCCTTACAATATTCTGTAGGACAAGCCTCGAATTATTACCCAGATCTACCCAGAACTGCCCTAGAAAACACCACGGGCCTTCCTTAAATAGGCAATTTTCCACCACCTGAGAAGGTTCCAGAAATCTAGCCATTATGGCCGACTACCCTTAGCATTTAATTATTTTTCACTTTTATTACAAAAGGGTCGGCTTTAAATATTTACAAAACATGAGATTAGGTAGCCCAACTTCCGG
>MU225863.1:4348124-4365471 GCA_018584345.1 Thuja plicata
TAACATCTTTTCCATCATGCTCTTAAGTTGTTTGATCTCCTCTTCTTGAGATGGACCTTGCTTCTTAATCTTCATGTCCACATCAAAGTTGTAGGGGACTCTAGCACCCTTGTTGATTAAACTCTCTTGGAGCTTATCTTTGTTTTGCTCTAAATATCTCTCCACATATTACTAGAAGAGTGGTTCTTGTTGCATTTTCATGAAGTCTTGAGAACAGAGGTCAAAACTCAAGCTAATACCCCCATATTGTGAACCATGGTGAGCACGTTGTGAAGGTTGTCTTGAGTTCCCAGGAGGTGTTAGTATCCTATAATGATAATGTATTGAAGCCCTTCTTCCTCTAGGGCTAGGAGATCATGACGATGTTCTTGAATGTCTTCCACTTCGTGGAGTATTAGGAGGGGTGGATGGAGGAGAGTTTTTTCTACCACCAACATGCATGTTGTTGAATTGATAATTAATTTGTTGAGCCAAGAGTCTATCTTGCTCCTCCCAGAAGGATTTCCTTTCTTCCTCCAACAAAGTTTGTCTCTCCAACTCTAGGAGTCTAAATTTCTCTTCCTTTGCAGCTTGTTCATCTAGGAAGGCTTTCTTTTCATGCCCAATCTTCTTAAGTCGTTCACTCATGTATCTTGAAGATGTTTTGAGTGGTGAACTTGGTCTTGAATTTATAAACAAGTCATTGGTGAATATGGCATTCACACGAGTGTCATAAGATTCATCAGCTTGGTTATCATGTTGTGATTTTTCATCTTGATAGGCTTGCCTCGTACCTCTCTCAACCCTTTGGTGTGAAACTAGATATCTAGTTGAGATGAGGGGTGAGATTGGTTGACTTTCGTGAGAGGAACTGCCAAATGGAATGGTATCTATATGTCTTTCAAATATATCATCAAGGTGTTTATCCATTTCTCCCCTCTCTTGTCGAGTCATTATGTAACTCATATCCAAATCTGAGTGAGAAGATGCTAAGGGTGTACTCAACTCACTAAGGTTACTCTTGGAATCAAACCAAATTTCTGAGTTGTTCCTGGGTGATTGATCAAATATGGGTTCTTTTCCCTTACATATTTGGCGAGTTTGAACTAAGGATAATTGGTTGAAGACTACTTGAGGTCATTTTCCTTGATCTACTTGATATCTTGTTGTAACTGGCATGAAAGAAAAGGTACTAGGTGATAGGATGACCCTAAGAAACGTTGGTACCAAACTAGGATAGTAAAGACATTCACTTGTCTAAAAGAGAGGTGATAAGATAGAATTTTTGCAAGAGGCGTAAATCAACACTGCCATAGAGGTGCCCACTGAACGGGTGAATACCCTAACACATATGGATCAGGAGGATGATTTACCCAAGTTATATTGATTGAATTTGAATTTGTATGAAAGTGAATGGACAAGAGATTATCAAAACTCTCCAAGTGTGTTACCAAAAGATCTAAAGGTTTGTCTTCTCCACAAGGATGATTTCTAGCTCACCAACTCCAAACAAGGTCACTTGTGAAATCAAAGGTTACTAGTTCAAGAGGTCAATACAAGAATCCAAAGTGTAAACAAGCTTCTAACATCAGGGTAAGTAATCTAATCTGATTTGGATCAACCAAGGAAGACTGAAAATGACTGGATAGCGAATTGAGAAAGTTGACAGTTT
Source organism: Thuja plicata (assembly GCA_018584345.1). Lineage (NCBI taxonomy): Eukaryota > Viridiplantae > Streptophyta > Pinopsida > Cupressales > Cupressaceae > Thuja > Thuja plicata. Next base: position 4,349,776 of record MU225863.1, read on the forward strand.
TACACTTAAGAATGCAAGTTTGTTGATTGTTTTGATGTTTTCTTGATGTTTGGTGTATATTTTGATGTTTCACTTATACAAGACACATCAAGCAGATTGTTTGTTGTAAAAGAAACATTCACATCACAACCTAGGTAAGCTAGGGCAATATCTGTTTAATTCCCACTTGAATCAAAGTTTAGCCACACTTACTCATAGCGGACAACTTAGAAGCTTGGAGGCACGAGCTCCTCCTTACATGTGCAGTCACTTCTCAGGCACACCAAGCTTCAAATCCCAAGGGAATCACTTCCCAAAGGACTGTTGTCTCTACTAAGAGCCGTGAAAATGTGAGACATCTTAGTCGGTCTCTGACCTTCCGCGCCAACATATAGAGGGTTTTTGGTCACTAAAACAAAGTTTGTAGTCAAGGCATTTGTTCAGGTAGTTGTGATCAAGTCATTTTCCCAATTAAGGGGGCTCTCCCAATCCTTTCAAAGCAAGGTTTTCACCTTAGCAATGTAGGGACTTTAACACACCACTAGGGTACTAGAGGAGATTTTGGTTGCCACAATGAATTCACACATGTCCACTGTGAGACTAATAACAATGGCATTTTTTATATACCGGTTTGGAAGGGCTTGACTTTAGCCTATTACCGGTTGGACAATCCACTCTCACTGGTTCTATTAAAGTACTTGGGAGATAGCCACACTAAAATAATTATACAATTTTCTCTTACACCCAAGATTCACAAAGGCAAGGGGAGAGGATACGTTCATATAATTCTTAGGATTACAATCTAAAAGACACTTCAAACACATAAGAAAATGGCAACAATGCTTCTGGATTTTTTATCATCCCACAAGGGTGAGATCATAGTTTCCTAACATCATTTCCGTTTCTAAAATACCAAAATAGAAGTTCATTTTAAAAGTCTTGCATGCAGGTTCCTATTGTAATAAAATAAAATGAAATGCAAGCACAAAGTTTAGCATGCTATCGATCAAGGCAACCTGCAAGACAATTCATTAGTAGTCTTTGTTTTTAGTCTTCTTTTCAAACATTTTGCAAACCACTGTTAGGCTGTAATCAACAAGATAAGTCAGAGAATAACAAAGTCCAAAACTCATCAGCATTATAAAAATTAGAAAATCATAAATCTGATTGCATATTTAGAAAGTAGATAAAAAATAACACACTTTCAAAAAAATTTGTACTAAAAAATGTTACCGTATGAGCCCATACAAGGCTTTGGAAGCTGCAAAGTAGAGGATTAGATATGTATAGTGATCAAAACCTACAATTTATGATAAATCTGTAACTCAAATCCAAAAACTAAGACCAACGCAGAAATCTTCCAACAATTCTACCCAAAAAAAAAAAAAATTGCACTCAATTTGGACCTAATATGAGCAAGATATGATCGTTTGAAGTTAGACTGTAAAACCAAAAAGCTCAATGGTGAAGGCTAAGGCTTTTCAAACCCTGCTGACGTTAGCAGACTGCGGCATTAAAATTGACGGGCTGGGGGCTGTCAAATTTAACACAGTAAAACAAATTTGATTTTTGATTCTTTTAGATTTTTTTTCAAAAAGCTGCCTCGGGCTGTGTGTAGAGATGATCCAAAATCTGCCTTGATTTTTGTGCAAGCTTGTTTGGGCAAAAATATTTGCCACATATTTGAATTTCGTCAAATATGGGCAAGTTTATAGTTTTTTTCAATTGAAACGACAATCTAGACGTGATGGTGGGGTCAAATTTGGCTCAAAATGAGAGCTTTAAAGACACTGAGAGAATAATAGACAGAAGATAGAAGGAATTTTTGAATGTGATGACAGAAATGGATGTTCTACCCCACAGTGGGCGCCAAAAATGTGTGCTAAAAAGTAGTCACACTTCTATGAGTCATTATATTCAATATTGCTCAAGAATGAAGTCTCAAATGGCGACTCATAGCTCCCTATTCATGGAGTGCAAGGGTTTGTAATGGAGGCCCTCAATTTAGACCTAGTTATGCCCATGCAAGTACACCATGAAATGAGAGATTCAAAGAGGAAGAGCAAGAATGCTAGTCTCCATGATCACCAAATATGCATTGCAAATGAAAATGAAAAATGCTCTATATGATAACAATGCATGAAGTAAATTAATCTATGAAAGGAAATATGCAAGCTTAATCTATGAAAGAAAATATGCAAGCTTAATCTGATATGAATCTACTCTAAATGGATTTCCATGGATGCATGAGAGAAGAAAACAAGAAGAAAAGAAGTTTCATGGTTCAAGCTCAAATGCTCAAACTCTCCTCCAAAATTGCTCTCCAAACCTGCAGCATAACAATAACATAAAAACTCTACATCTCTCTGATCCCTAAATGAGAAGGAGAGGGCTCCTTATAGAGGAAAGTGTGGAGAGGAATGCACCCTCAAGAGCAATATGGGATAAATCCCTAAAAAGGCAAGTAAGAGGAAAAAGCCCACCACTTAAGAATATGTGTAGAGAAAAATGAATTTTTATTTGATTTATTTTCTTTTTTCATCAAAAAGAGAGCTTTAAGTGGAGATTTTATTTATTTAATTAAAAGAGGAATTTTTTTTCAATTAAATAAGATTATTTTATTTAATTAAAAGGGATTTTCTTTTAATTAAATAAGATCATTTTATTTAATTAAAAAGGATGTTTTCTTTTAATTAAATAAGATTATTGATGAAATTATCAAACTTTAGAAAATATTGAAATAATTGAATTAATTACGATTTGATAAAAAAAAATTGATTTGAATTGAAAATGTTGCAAAGCATTGAATCAGGAAATTGATAAATTGATTCTGTCATATAATGAATTGTAGAATGGGGGCCCATAGTCTAGACGACCATTTTAGGGTGCATACATTTATGTTCTTTTTATTTCAACAATTATCTGGTTAAGTTGGAGTTTGATAAGTTTAAGTTTAAAGTGTTGTAATATTGATTCACCCCCCTCTTAGTATTACTTAATCCTAACAATTTCATCACACACAACTGATATTTATTTGTTAATTGCCTAATGCTTAGTGACATCTATTGCGTATACTTCATCAGATTGCTATTTGTGTAGATGACTTGCTACAATGCTTCACTAAATTCAGGTTGCCTCTTTATGACAATCTTTTATCACCATGGGAGATGTTGTCTTTAGAAGACAAAAATAAATTTGATTGTCAGTCCAAACACATATGTTGCTTGTTACTTCCACTCACAATACATTTGATTCTTAAATGGAAATTAAAGGTTTTAACTATGCTTGTAATGATGTAATGATGTCTACTTTATCATTTTTATGGGATGGACATTACATATTTTTATGTTTTTTTGGCTGGGTTGGCTTACAAGTTCATGAAATTTCTTTCTTGTGAGTTTTCCCTTAATTTTATGTTCTCTTAATGGTCTGGAAATCGATATCACAATAGAATATATAGTTTTAAGAGTTTTTATGATCAGTTGTGAGTAAGGGAGTCTAATATAAGCTAGCTTCCAGAGCGTGCTTATCTTTTGATTTGATTTGGTTCCTTTTCTATGGTGATAATGTTTTTGAAGAATACTTTGACGTGTATGGTTGCACATCTTGTAGATATTTTGAAAGCTTTTACTGCACTCTATTATTAGAGTGTTTCATTTAAGCCTAAGGTTATAATACATTTTCTTAGCTTCGCTTTTGGTTTAATGTTTGTTTCAACTGCCAAAATTTTAGATATCTTCCTATGTCAATATACTAATGAAATTTGATTACATATTTTAAAGTCTTTAATGGTTGAAAATTTAACTTCATGGGTAACTGGTAAGGTAATCAGATGCCATCCAATCTCTTCACCAAGAAGAATGATAAAAAGTTTAACAAAATTCCTGTTATTTTCCTCATTAAATGAAATCTTTGTTTAGATACAAAAGGGTTGTGGTGCGGCTGTAGCCCCTGCCAAACACTGCAAGGAGGTTTAGGACTGAGAGTTTTCTCCATGTTCTTCCACGAGACTTGCAATTTTGTGTAGCATTTCTGTGTTGGGCATCTTCTTAGTTTTCAATCAGTGGTTACATATCTTTGCTTTAATGATCGAGAAGTTGAAAGGAAATGGCCAATCTGAATATCTTGAATTCTCAATTTCTTAGTAACTATTATCTATATTCTAATCCACTTGGAGAGAGAAGGATAGTATGGTCTATTCAACCTCGGATTATAGAGGACATTAGACATAGGAAGAAAAGAAAGAAAAAATGACTTGGGTCTTCTCATTTATGTATAAATAGATCTCACATTTCTTCCTTGGCGCATGGGACATTAAATGAATCCCAAAATAGTGACACACTGATATAGTAAATGATCAAATGGGAAATGGGATGGATGAAAGTCTTGAAAGCCACAAACTTAAATGGTTTAAAAAAACATTCTTGTCTGCTATGGTAGTTTGAGAATTAATTGGGATATCCTTCAAAATATGTGAGCTCCAAAATATGTTTAAAACTTGTCAAACTTTGAATTTTCCTTAGAATATATCCTCCTTAATATATTCAAATCCTTCTTTATTTCTCTCGCACAATAAATACCCTCCTTAATATACTCAAATCCTTCTTTATTTATCTCACACAATAAAAGGATAAACCATGTGAATTCCATGGTCGTGAGGTCCTATTGCAATTGCTGCACCCATTGTGTACCACAAATGGCTTTGACTGCACTGAAATATTGAAGGAATAATGACAGGTTGTCATTAACGGAGAGTAAGGGATGTGGCTTGTTATCAGTATAATCTTTGTGCATTTTTCAAAACAGAATAGAAAATCATATTGTGTGACGTATCTTGTATGCAAAGTGCGAGTGCCCAATGATTTACAGATGGATTCATAGAACCTCTTTCTCTCAAAATCATAGCATTGTAGATATTCTTGTCCATATATTATGCAACATGCATTACAACCTCCTAGAATTACGTTGGCTGATAAGAGAAAGGTTCATCATGTTGTTGAACCAACACCTTAAATGTTATATGAAATCCCTAGTTTGACCATCACAAATAGTTATGACTACTGTATCTTAGATACAATGCTTTCTAGGACTGAGCTAGGATGAAGTGAGAACCATAGTATTCAAATTATGTAGGCTGGTCACTCTATTGAAAAATGACAATCTACAGTATGTAGAAGCCTTTATTTGATCTCTTCAGGTGCAATATCTCCTTTAGATTGTTGTTCAGTTTACTATGATACAAATATAATGAAAATGATATTAATCTTCATCATCTTTGATTCAACCATTTTCTTACCTTTGCTTGAAATACATCTAATGTAAGCCCTCTAAAGTAGCTAGTGGTAGCTTGCTTCACATCAAGGCCAAGTCCATCCAGTGTCTTCATTGTGGATATTAGTAATCCTGGTTGCCTAGCACAAAACATAAGGATATTCAAAGCATGTCCTCTTATCCTCACCTCAACCTTCATGAGAAAAAAATTAGAAATTAGCAAAAGTGAAATTCTCTTCCTAGACATACAAACATCAGATACATTCCCCAATGATCTTTGGCAATTACAGGCATAAAAATTCTAACTGTTGCCAACTTTGTAGCTTATGAAATCTTAGGATCCAAGTTGCATTAGAAACTAATTTAGCTTACCTTCCTAAGAGAATGCATTTCAAGCAAATTTTTGATAAGGAAACATCTTTACCGTGTAGAAAATATAAAACTCGTTAAGAAAAAGGGTAAGCTAAATCATTTGTATTGTCAAAGTTTAGTACACCTCCATCTAAGAATATAATATTTCCTTGCATCTAGAATTATAATAAACATATTTTCACTTACAAATGTTTGTGCAACATCAACTATGGAGACATCGTGTCAAATCCAAAAATATTTACAGAACACTTTCAGAGCTTATATTCATAAGAGTGCTTGGAAGTGTTTCAGATCCTATTTTCCTATTATTCTAGAAGTCTTTGAGAACATACCATGTTGATGTAATCTACAATGGTCCCTAGGACATTCCTTCAACAAAACTTTCTATGGAATGTGCATATTGTGATTGAAATATCATAAGCAACATGAAAAATACGTAATAGGCGAACTAGATAGATAAATTCAAATAATTAATGGTGTCCAATTGATGGTTTTTGGGTAGGCAGGTACTCATCCAAAATACAATATTTAGTTAAAATAACTAGCCATCTTCCAATATATTTGGCTTACCTTTGGTAGCAATATTCACAAAATAGTACAAAAGGTGTATACGGAACTGAAAACACTTATTAGTTTTGCTCGTACAAAAAGAAAGGAAAGCTTCTTGGCACAAGTGTAAATTGTCATATTGAGAAAGCTAGAACATTAATAATCAATAAAAAAATTATAAGTATATAAGGCAAAATATTGTGACACTTGATTTGCATGTTTGCTGCTTCATTTGAGTAATTGATGACTTACCCTTGTAGGTTTTCCATTAGGATTGGACAATGAAGCTGGACATTCTTCTTTTAGTTGACAAGTTAAAACAGGTGTTTTAGGTGTCAAAGGATGGAAGTTAGGGGCCCTAGGTAAATCAAGTCCTTAAAATAACATCTTGAAACATTATTTCATGAAAAAATAATCTTTTTAACTTATTATCTAAATATAATATATATTTTTTAATTTTAAATTCCATAAGCTTGAAATTTAGTATCAAGAAGAAAAAAATTGCCATATTTACCTGCTGAAAAATTTATGATCATGCTTCCCTAATATTAATGAATGTGATTTAGGAAATTGGGAATTTTCAAGATGGTGCAAGTCACAGAATCTTGAATGGAAATTTGTTCCCATTAAACTTGGTCTCATTACATAGAGAGAAATCTATTATAATATTTCTATGCACCTAGAGAAGGATAAACTCTTTGCTACTATGTAACGTGGATGGAGGATTAACAACATCTAGAATCAATTCCATTGTAATACATTTTCCACAAGACCACCGAGCAGTTGAAAAGAGTCAATATATTTAGCCCATAGACAAAAACAAACCTGAAATCTCCAATAAAAAAGTCAATGCGTTTAGCTCATAGTCAAAGGCATTATTGAAATCAACTTTTCTTCTTCTTCAATTGTTGCATACAATTATTAACACATTAATATCTGATAAATTTTGTTATTGACGCTAACAAAACATGTACAAATACATGCATTAATGACACTGGTAAACATGTTCTAGTCACTAATAAATCTAATAGTATCAGCTAAATATGATCATGAAAAAAAAATTACAAACTCTCTCTTTTGAACAAGGATGTCTATCACTACATACATTCAAATTTTATGATTTTAAAACTGTCTAGAAATGTTTTTATATGTGTTACCCCTGATTTTTGACTCATACCCTATGTTTTATCATTTCCTAAAATCACGAGTTTACCATCTTAAAAGCAAAAATGTCATCATATCTTTCAGTCCAGTTTGCATTTTCTCCTTGTTGGTTGAACTTGAATCTTGAACTTACTTAGTTCAATGTTCAAGGTTCAATGTCGCCTTGCGGTGTGTTTTTCCTTTCTTCACTTTTATGTGAACATGAGCGATGCGGTTTGCAAATTCCAATCTCCCGTTGAACTCTGAATCTTGAACTTGTTTAGTTCAAGGTTCAAGGTTCAATTGCGGTCTTCATCTTGCTTAAAGTGTAGTAGAGTTTAAGTTTTTGCCGCTCACGTGGTCTGTTATAAACACACCAAAGGGAAGTAATGCCTTATTACCCATTGAACTTAATTTGTGAACTAGGCTATATCAAAGTTCATAGTTCAACCGAAGCTTGCGTGTTGACTAGGTGAAAAGACAACGGTGAAGTGACCGAAGTGATAGCTGGCATGTGATAAATTTATCTGTGCGTATTGCGGATATAATCATCATTAGATGTGACTCTTTTATGTCATTTCAATCATTTAAGAGATGCAATTCTTAATGACCGCATCAGGCAAAAACTCTTGTCACATTTGATTAAGAGCCCGCATTGTCATTAAATGCAAATCTTACGCATTTTGTGGGAAAATCTGTTATAAAATAAGAGTTTGTGCTGTCAGTCTTCTGGTGAAGTTTTTTCGGTGAAATTGAATTGGTGGAGCAGCAGAAGGTATACTCTCATCCTGAGAAGCTTAGAGTGTGTGGAATCTCTAGGTTAGTGTCTCCTAGAGTCCCTGTTCAAAATTGAGGCCATTTGAAAAAGTTTGATATTGAAAGGCTCTATTTTCCTTCTGCAAATCTCGGTCTTTTATAAGTATTTTCCTTAAGAAATATGAAGTCCCTACTCCAAAATTTTGGATGAACCTCCCCTTTGGTTAGTTCACTTCCTAAGTGTGATGACACAATGATAAAAGTAGGTGCCTTAGAGGAGATTCACAGTAAAATCAAAAGCCCTATTTCTGGTTCTATAATAGAGAAGGTGGTGTTAAGTGGTCTGGCCGATGTAGCAACATTTCCCCTAGTGGCCCCCTGTCTAGAGTTAGTAATGGAGTGTCTTAAAAGGTATGATAGGGAGGATAGGTGTATTAAGAAGATTGATGGAATCCCTCTGACTTTCATAAACTGAGATGTCATCCTCACAGCAATGGGCATTCTTGAAAAGGATCCTTATGAAGGATGGACCATTGCTTCCTCCTACTCAATTTTCTCAACGAAGAAACAAATTTATAGAAATGAAATTGCCAAACAATGGTTGTTGAAGGCAAAAGGGGGAGGGTCAAGGCTGCCCAAACCCCTTACAGTAGATCATTTCAAGCCTAAAGTTGCATAATTAGTGATTTTGTTGAACAGGATCAAAGGTAATAACCATGCTTATTACTGGCAGGACTAGATGTACTTTTTTATCCAGATAACTTTGGGAGGAGAAAATTTTATTGATTGGGCAGACTGTATTGCTGATGACCTTCATCACCAGCTAGAAAATTATTCAAAAAAGGCCGGTGGTTTCTATATGTCTTCTTATTTGTTCTATGCGTTGGCTTGTACTAGAAAGTGGGATTGTTTATATCATGAATTACATGTTCCCAATATGAAGGTGTATGATTATTATCCCCATCTACAAAAAGAATTCCATGTTGACACTTTTATGAAAGTAAATGGTGTTTTTCTAGGAAGGTTGATTTTTGAACTGCAGGGGAACATTGAGCAGATAATGTCAGAGGAGGCTAAGAAATTTTTTAATGTTTTTGGGAGTTTCTTCATACAATTCAGAAGGTTTACTTACATAAGAGTTGGCGGATTTGAAGGAGAACCATTCAAATTTCCTAGATATGCTCTGGATTTGCATGTTATAACTGAGGTTGGTCACTAGTGAGCCCATGTACACAAAGACCTCAAAGAAAGGAAGGGAAGAGCTAAATCTAGCTTTCCTATAGAACTTGGTTTTTATTCCTGTAAGAATTCCTCTGATGCTCTTAATTTGGAGCAAGAATTGAACAAACTGAAAATGAAAACCTTTTAGGCTAGGAGATATTTTGACATCAGGGCGTATGCTACACGACATTTCAGTTTACCTTCTGAATTCTGCCATGTCCCTGAAATGGAGGATTTCTGGGAAAATTGTGCAGATCATTTCGAAGTCAGAAGAAGATTATGGTGCAGATTTACACTTGGCCAAATAGTTGATCTGCAAACAAGCATTAATGCCAATGGAATAGAAGAGGGGGAAGATGAGGAGACAATTGATGAGCAGAATAAAGAGAAGGTTCAGGGGTAACCACTCCCTAAAATTAACTGGAACATAAAGGAAAGAGAGATATATCCACACCAATACTCTCGGTGTTATAAAAAGAACTGAAAGATGGATTGCCAGTAAAAATCCACCTCCTCACAAAAGGCACAATACTAGAGGATCAGTTCTTAAAGATCATGTTGAAAAATCTATCCCAAGTTCTAATGAAAATGTTTCTGTTGCAGGTTCATGTAATTCTAAAAATACAAAAGCTGCTGAATCTAAAGTTAAGAAGCAGAGGTCTCCTCGTCCTGTTCCACCCACGAGGACTTCCAGAAGAACGGCTATCAAACAATAAATCAAGCCACTCAGAGAAAAGGAAGTGATCAATCTCAAGGAGATGGATACCTTGATGGCAGATGAGAACACACAATGCTCTGCATCAGAAGAAGTTATTTCTGAAAAAGATAATCAGTAGGGAGTTAAGGATTCTACGATTTCTATGCCCACCAGTCCAAAACAGGCAAAGGCAGACTCTCAACAGTCACCAATTCCCACTTTGAAATGGTTAGAAATGTCCATCAGTAGAAAAATAATTGTCTTTCCAATAACACTACCAGTTGAAGATATGGTAAGAAAATTTCTGGGTTCCTCGGAGAAACCAAAGAGGACCAGAATAGAGTCCAAAGTGGACATTGATGAAAAAATAGGGCACTGGTATGTTGAACGTGCAGTTCCCAAGAATGATAAGGAACTCTCTAAAGCTACTATAGATGAATTCATAGTTGAGAAGATAGATCTTGGATATGCAACTAGAGTGGCTGATGTAAAACACTTGGAAAAGTCTACAAAAAAGATCATACACATGTCTTTTAAGGATGAAAAGGATAAGAATGAGTTGAAAGCAACAATAAAAAAGATGGCTGAATTAATTCAAGAATTTCGGGACCCTAATCCTCTCCCTCTGACTATAGCTTCATAGTCATTTGATCCACGTTCACCAGAGGTTAGGAAAACCCTAGATCAAATTCATAAAAACAAACTGATTGCGGATGCCTACACTAAATGGATCCAAGCCATGGTACAGAAAGGAAGCAATTATATCAATTAGTTGATTAAGATTCACAAAGTTGTTAGTTCGACTGTTGCTGATATTTTGGTGGAATTAGCAGAGTGGGAAAAGGAGAACAAAAATTGGCTAAAAGTGACGAATCATCTCTACGAGATAGAGAAATACAGGGTGAGTAAATTCCTAGTTGAGAAGCCTGTTCTAGGATTGGACAAAGATACTCTCTATGTCTCCATCAAGATTATTGAGTGGAGGAACTCCATTATTAATTTTGGTCATGATAGGACCACCTACCCATTGAGTGAATCAAAGGGGTTGATGGATACCATGCAAAAAGATCTCAAATGTTTGAATGTTTCACTTATAAAAGAAGATACTCAAAGTATCAAAGGAGCAGAGGAATTGCTACTGGAGTTTGAACGTGAGATTTCTGCCATTAGAGATACTAAAGACATTACCACAGATGATTTCATGACCCTTGCCAATATGGAAGCTATGCTGGTAGTATGTACCGATCACCTCGAGGCGCATATAGAGAAAATTGCCCACAATGATTAAAAGTTTCTGAAGCAAAGGGTAATTCACATTACCTTGCCACATCAATCCACGTTCACCAGCGTTGCAAAGATGAATAAAGAATGGAGGAGTTCCCGCGTTGTTGACACCTCATAGGACCAATCAAAGGGATCTAGCACATCCACCACTCTATGATCATGCTTCGTAGATCACAGAGTAGTGGTAGTTTTTCTTAGTTTATGTTTCCTTTGGTTTGGGCGGTTTTTGAAAAGAAGAATAGTTATGCTGAATCCTGTAGAGTGTATCTCGAGATGGCAGTTTCTATTTTTGAAGACTGATGACTATTTATATAGAAAAGATAATTTGTATATGGATGATAGTAATTTTTGGTTAAGTTAGGGCAAGACTTAATAGTTTTTAGCATTTTTCAGTTAGTTTGTTAATCGAGAAAGAAACTTGGAAGTATTTTTTTGATATGAATGGAACAAAAATTTATGCTGTGTGAATCCGTTGGTTTATATTAGCATATTGATCTCTGTTGGGATTTTTCTTGAATATCGGGAATCTATTTTCAAGTGGATTTTTTTGTAGTTTTCTTTAGTATAGTTTTGTTTTTAGTAAGTAAGTTCTGAAATTAAAGTCTGTGAGCTTCATTTAGTGTTGAAATATCTATCTTTCATTCAGTTTTCATGACATGTTGATGTATGAAATGCTGCAAAAGCCTTATTCACTTTCTGGTTAAAAGCGTGTGTTTGCAAAAGCAATGTGTAATCATCATAATTCATTGAAGATCAAATAGGGAGCTGTAACTTAATTCAAATAATTATATATCTAAATATTATAATTCAACTGTTAGTTTTTGTGTTTTTCATGGGCTTAGAGCAAATAATTGATAATTTATAGAAAGACAAATCTGTATGCTAACATATTTTTGGCTACTCTACTGGGGAATTGATACACAAAGTATCAGTAGTCATTCCCTTTAAATGAGCAACCATGGTGTTGCCTGCTCTCATAATTCTTGGTCAGGAAGAAGTTCCCCCAGTTATTCAGCCTGACTTATACTTTTTAAATACCCAGAAAGATATAATCTCTGATCTTCATTCAGTGGCTTGGGCTGTGAGGAAAAGTGACCAACATTATCAACAAGACCGCTTGGTGTTAGATTAGGAAGAAGAAATTGGTGAGTGGTTGAGAGGTCTTCCAATTGTCCAAGAAGCCACTATAGTAGATAGAGTTGTTCAGAGACCTTAATTTTATTCGCAAGGCTGGATTCCCAACCTTTTACCAAGTCCCAAGCAAGGGAGGGTATCTTTGATAGTTTTTTCCAGGAACTTCAAAACCTTCAGTTTCCTACCAGTTATACTCCAAAGAAGAAGGCTAAAAGTAGACCTTCTTCTCCTAAAAAGTCAAGTCCTAACATATCTTCATCTTCTCACCACTGGTAGGCCTTGACTCTTTCTAGAATTCAAGCACCTGCCCTTCAGACAATTTATCCACCTTCAATCATGGCACAACCTTGGGGTAATGCCGTTGGGCCTCTTAATTTGGCAGGAAATCATTCCTTGCCTAAAGGAGCTAGAGAGCTTTTACCCAAATTCTATGGTGATAGAAAGGTTTCTATCAAAGATCATCTTAATGCATTTAATACAACATGTAGAATCTTGATTGTTCAACATGAAGACATTGCGGTTAGATTGTTTGTTCAAACACTTGTTGAATCAGTGGCCGATTGGTTCTATCACTTTCCCAATGGTCAAATTGCTGATTGGGATACTATGAAAATTGATTTTGAAGCACGCTTTAAAAGTATATCTGATGAACATGATCTTCTTGCCCAGTTGACACAGTTGAAGAAAAAAATACATGAACCCATGAGACAGTTTGTGGCAAAGTTCAATAAGATTATTCATAAGGTCCCTACCCCCAAAAGACCGATTGCTGAAAATAGAAAAGATTTTTTTATGAATGCCATGCCCCCAGATATTGGTTTTCATTTAAGACAAGCGAGGGTAGTTGATTTAGATGCGGCTCAGGCCATGGCTGTTGAATTAGAAGAAGATCTGATCACAACTGACAAGTGGAGGAAAGATGTCCAGCAACCAAATTCTCAAAGTGCTACTTCCTCTGATCTCCTGTTACAAAGATTGATGAATGATGTAATTACTATGAAGAGGCAATTTCCTAAGGGAAATGTGAATTTCCCTCAATTATACAAAGATATTCCTAGAGGAAACCTTGATCAGGCAAATCCTAGCCAAAAATATCTGGGACATTCACAAAATGAACAAAGAGTAGTAGAGGTCCCTCCTAAAAGAGCAAATATGTGTACCTTTCACCTCACTGATGAGCATGATGGTGCAACTTGTCCTGAGATGGTGAGATCAATGCAGATGCATGTTAATAAAGAATTAGTTGATGATCAGTCTGAACATGCAGAAGTTTCTTCGTTACCTGGCAGCTCCAAAAATTATTTTATGGAATACGAGTCACACTCTGAAAGAGGAGGCAGTATTCTGGTAACTCTTGAAGATCCCACATGTACGATCATGACCAGAAATCAATGCAGTTCTTAAGCTAATGACTCTCCTTCAACTTCTCAATGCTGGGACAAGGATAAAGGTAAGGATTTTTCCCCAAAAAATTATGTTTCCAAAATTTCAAATGCGGAGGAAGCTGAAGTTTTTCAAGACTCTTCTCCTAATTCTTCTTTTGACATTGTAAATTTCTGTAAAGCCTCAAAAATCCAAGTATCACCAGCAAAATATCTCAGAGTGAATCCCAAAGGGCTCGAAAGACTGGTTAGTTATGTGAAGTCAAGTAAAACCTCTTCAAGTCCTGCAACTAGTGAAACCACACATGCTGTTTTGCCAGAAGGAATCCAACCCACCTTGGCTATCCAGTCCTCCAATGATACAAGTCCTTTTGTCTCTCAAAAACTAGAGCCATTCTATCTATCTCTATTTATCCATGGGTTTAAGTTGAATAATTGTATTATTGACTCTGGAGCATCTGAAAATGTAATGCCTGCTTTGGTTGCAAAGGCTCTAGATCCTCCTCTAACAGCCACATTTAGGAGATGTTATTCCATGGATTCCAAACAAGTCCCTTTAGTAGGATAGATTAAAGATGCTAAGGTGGCCCTAGCTGCTCATCCTAGTAAAAAGCTTAAGTTAACCATTTTGGTAGCTGATATCCCCGCCAGTTATGGGATGCTGCATAGTAGAACCTTTTGTAGAGACCTTGGGGGAGAAATCAAATTTGGAAATTATATGATTTCATAAGAGGTGAACTCAGAAAGGGTTGATAATCAAGAGTCAGATTCTTTGTGGTCTTTAGAGTTTGATGGTAGTTGTGCCTCAGTGGGCTTTGGAGCAAGGGTTGTTCTGATATCACCACAAGGAGATATTTTTCCTCACTCTTTTAAGTTGGAGTTTGGTAATACCAATAATATTTCCGAGTACGAAGCCCTTTTACTTGGTCTTGAAGAAGCTAAGAAGAAAGGAATAAAAGTGCTGAAAGCTAAATGAGATGCAAAAATGATAGTGAGAAAAGTAAGAGGAAGGTATTCAGTGAAAAATAAGAGGCTGAAACATTATAGAAACTGTGTTTGGGATGAAATTGAAGGATTTGAGGCCTTTTCTATGGAGGCTATCCCTAGGAACCTTAATAGTAGAGCTGATTCTTTGGCAGTCTCAGCATCTTTGTTGCTTCCCCATCTAGATTTCAAAGAAACAATTTATAAAATTGAGATGGTATACAGACCTAAGGTACCTGATAATGCAGAGCATTGGTACATTTTCCAAGATGACAAATAGATCGATAAATTCCTGCAAATGGTGGAAGTTTTTAGCACTACTTACTTTGAGGGATCTCAGTCATCCTGTGAAGAATTTTGCCCTGACCCGAGTAAAACTATTGGAGAAGGAATTGTTCAGTTAAAAGGAAACCGCATTCCTAAAGGCCTGGTTTCTCTTGAGAATCTGTTCAACCGATCTGATGCAGTTAGGAAAAAACCTGATTCTCATGAACCTCCTGATGAAGGTGACTCAGAAAAAATAAATATAGGAGATGAACAAGACCCTAAGTTTGTAAAATTGGGAAAATGTTGTACAACTGATGAAAGGAGAAGATTTGTTGATTTGCTGAAGGAGTATAAGGATGTTTTTTCCTGATCCTACCAGGACTTGAAGAATTTCAAAGGAGGTAAATTTCAACATCACATCCCTTTACCACACCATTTAAGCAGGATCTGAGAAGCTATAACCCTAAAGTGTCAGAAACAATAAAAAAAGAGGTTGAGAAGATGTTGCAAGCTCAGATAATATATCTGTGTGCTAAAAATGTGTCACACTTCTATGAATCATTCCATGCAAGGTTGCTCAAGAATGAGGCCTCAAATATCGACTCATAGCTCCCTAGTCATGGAGTGCAAAGGTTTGTAATGGAGGCCCTCAGATTG
>MU225863.1:4374714-4422720 GCA_018584345.1 Thuja plicata
CAAACCTTAGGAAATATTGAAATAATTGAATTAATTACGATTTGATCAAGGAAATTGATTTGAATTGAAAATGTTGCAAAGCATTGATTCAGGAATTTGATAAATTGATAAAATGATAAATGGGGCCAGTTTAGGCGACCATTTTAGAGTGCATAAAATATCCTATTCATCATTCCACCTGCATAGCCAACATAGTGCTTGTGAGGAAAAATAATGGTGAGATACGGATTTGTGTGGATTTTAGAAATCTGAACCAGAGCAGTTTAAAGGATAATTATGGGCTTCATGTGATGGATCATATATTGCAAATAGTGGTTGGCGCAAAAATGATGTCCATGTTAGATGGGTTTTCTGGTTACAACCAGATTAAGGTAGCTGACGAGGATCAACATAAAATAACATTCACCACACCATGGGGTACATACGCCTATAGTCGCATGCTGTTTGGACTGATTAATGCGGGCACCACATTCTAACGAGCAATGGATTCTTATTTCAGCCATCTAATTAAAAAGGTGATTGTCACCTACCTAGATGATTTGACAGTTATTTCTAAAAGGCGAAAAAATCACCTGAAGGATTTGAGAGCTGTTTTACAAAGGTGTAGAGAGCATGGGATCTCGTTGAATCCTAAAAAGTCAATCTTTTGTGTTACAAAAGGGAAGTTGTTAGGTCACATTGTCTCAAAATATGGAATTAAGATAGATCTTGAGAGAGTAAAAGCTATCCAACAAATAGGTTTACCTTCTAACCGGATAGACGTTAAGTCTTTCTTTGGCCAGACTAATTTTCTTAGGAGGTTCATTCCCAACTTCGCTGAAATAACTAAACATATGGTGAGTCTCTTAAGTGAAAAGAATCCTTTCAAATGGAGTTCAGAAGAAATTCAAGCATTTGATGATGTTAAAAAGGCCATAGGGTTTGCTCCGACATTAATCAACCCTGATTATAAAAAAGATTTCATTATCTATTGCTACTCCTTAGAGCATACACTATCTAGGATATTATTACAGAAGAATGATAAGGGAGAGGAAGTACCAATTTCTTTCATGAGTGTACCCCTGAAAAAGAACGAACTAAATTACCCTATGGTTGAAAAACAAGCATATGTAGTAGTGAAAGCTGTGAAATATTTCAGATTTTATATCTTACACTCACACTCTACTATGTACTTACCTTCTTCTGCAGTCAAAGATGTTCTGACTCAACAAGATATAGGCATGAACAAAAGAGCTACTTGGGTGAAAAGAATCCAATAATTTGATTTAAATATCTGACCAACTAAGTTAGTTCGAGGGCAAGGTTTATGCAAACTGATGGCTCACAATGTACCTGAAGATGATGTTCCCCTCGCTTTGTTTGTTCGTCTATGAGACTCATGGTTTTTAGATGTGGATTTCTACTTGACATATGGAGACTTTATAGAGCATCTAAACCCTAAGGAGAAAAGAAACCTCTGGCTCAAGGATGCAAAGTATGTTATTGTGGATGATATCCTATAATAGAAAGGAATTGATGGATCTTTCTTGAGATGTGTTGACAAAGAAAAATAGGAGAAGTTTCTTACAATGTTTCATAATGAGGCCTGTGGTGGTCACCTCTCATCAACTATAACTACTTTTAGAATTCCAAGAAGTTGCTATTACTGGTCAGGGATGTTCGCAGATGCATACAAATGGGTCGCTAGCTGTGAAAAGTGCAAGCTTTTAAGCGGAAAATCACAATTGGCAGCCCTCCCTCTAAGGCCAATATTTATTGAAGAGCCTTTTAAACAATGGGGGTTGGATTTCATTGGTCCAATCAATCCTCCTTCCATCACTAGACATACACACATCAGGAAGACGACATCAAAGGTAGTATGTGATTTCCTAAAAAATTATATTTTGGTCAGGTTTGACATCCCTCAAAAATTAGTCGCAAACAATGCTACCAATTTTTCTTCTTTAGAAATAAAGTTGTTTTGCTATGAAAATGGTATCCATCTTTCACATGCATCTGATTAATACCCGCAAGGGAACGGTCAGACATAATTGAGCAACAAGAGTCTGATATCAATTATGAAGAAATTAGTGAATGATAATGCCAGGGACTAGCATAAGAGGTTTTATGAAGCTCTTTGGGTAGATCATACCTCTCCTAAAAGGGTGATTAGAATGACTCCATTTGAGTTGGTGTATGATGTTGAAGCTCAATTGTCCCTACCTTTAGGACTGGCAGCAGCAAAGTTACAGAAAGTAATTGAGGAACAAATCTTCAAGGATGGTTTAGAAAAGAGAATTTTGTATCTCAATAAGATCCAGGAGGAAAGAGAAGAGATGGTGGACCGAATAGCATTACATCAGGCTAGAGTGAAGAAATTTTTTGACAGGCGGGCTAGCCCAATAAATTTCATGGAAGGAGATCAGGTTTTTCTCTGGGATAAAAGGAGAGAACCTAGAGTTGCTCACAGCAAATTCAAATCATTATGGAAGGGACCCTTTATTATCAACAAATCCATGGGGAGTAACTCATTTGTTCTCAAGTGTCAAGATGGCACTGTTCTACCATTGACCCTTAATGGTCAAGATCTGAAGCTGTACCAAATGTAATTATCTTTTTCTTGCCTCATTGTATATTTTCCATCTTTTTGGCTTGCTTTCCTTGTTGTGTTTTTATTTCTTTTCTTTCTTGCTTTTTGCTTTGTCCCATTTTTGTTTTGGAGTCCTTTTTTGGTTGACTCCTTGGTCTGCGAAACCAAAGCTACTAAGTTCATCATGGGTCCTCAAGAATCCTTGTCCTAATTTGGAGCCATTGTTACCCCTGATTTTTTACTCATACCCTACGTTTTATCATTTCCTAAAATCAGGAGTTTACCATCTTAAAAGCAAAAATGTCATCATATCTTTCAGTCTAGTTTGCATTTTCTCCTTGTCGGTTGAACTTGAATCTTGAACTTACTTAGTTCAATGTTCAAGGTTCAATGTCTCCTTGCGGTGTTTTTTGCCTTTCTTCTCTATTATGCGAACATGAGTGGCGTGGTTTGCAAAGTCCAATCTCCCGTTAAACTCTGAATCTTGAACTTGTTTAGTTCAAGGTTCAAGGTTCAATTGCGGTCTTCATCTTGCATAAAGTGTAGTAGAGTTTAAGTTTTTTACGCTCACATGGTATTTATAAACACACCAAAGGGAAGTAATGCCTTATTACCCATTGAACTTAATTTGTGAACTAGGTTATATCAAAGTTCACAGTTCAACCAAAGCTTGTGTGTTGAATAGGTGAAAAGACAACGACGACGTGACTGAAGTGACAGTTGTCATGTGACAATTTTATCCGCGTGTGTTGTAGATATAATCATCATTAGATGTGACTCTTTGATGTCATTTCAATAATTTAAGAGGTGCAATTATTAATGATCGCATCAGGTAAAAACTCTTGTCGAATTTAATTAAGATCCTGCATTCTCATTAAATGCAAATCTTATGCATTTTGTGGGAAAATCTGTTATAAAATAAGAGTTTGTGTAGTCAGTCTTCTGGTGAAGTTTTTATGGTGAAATCAAATTGGCGGAGCAGCAAAAGGTATACTCTCATCTTGAGAAGCTTAGAGTGTGCAGAATCTCTAGGTTAGTGTTTTTCTCTCCCAGAGTCCCTATTCGAAATTGAGGCCATTTGAAAAAGTTTGATATTGAAAGGCTCTATTTTCCTTCTGCAAATCTCGGTCTTTTATAAGTATTTTCCTTAAGAAATATGAAGTCCACACTCCCAACTTTTGGATGAACCTCCCCTTTGGTTAGTTAACTTCCTGAGTGTGATGACACAATGATAAAAGTGAGTGCCTTAGAGGAGATTCACAGTAAAATCAAAAGCCATGTTTCTGGTTCTATAATAGAAAAGGTGGTGTTAAGTGGTCTAGCCAATGCAGCAACATTTCCCCTAGTGGCCCCCTGTCCAAAGTTAGTAATAGAGTGTGTTAAAAGGTATGATAGGGAAGAGAGGTGTATTAAGAAGATTGATGGAATCCCTGTGACTTTCATAAACCGAGATGTCATCCTCATAGCAATGGGTATTCCTTCAAAGGATCCTTATGAAGGATGGACCATTGCTTCCTCCTACTCTATTTTCTCAATGAAGAAACAAATTTATAGAAATGAAATTTCCAAATAATGGTTGTTGGAGGCAAAAAGGGGAGGGTCAAGGCTTCCCAAACCCCTTACAATAGATCATTTTAAGCCCGAAGTTGCAGAATTAGTGATTTTGTTGAACAGGATCAAAGGTAATAACCATGCTTATTACTGGCAGGAATGGATGTACCTTTTTTATCTAGATAACTTTGGGAGGAGAAAAGTTTATTGATTGGGTAGATTGTATTGTTGATGAACTTCATCATCAGCTGGAAAACTATTCAGAAAAGGCTGGTGGTTTCTATATGTCTTCTTATCTGTTCTATGCGTTGGCTTGTACTAGAAAGTGAGATGGTTTATATCATGAATTACCTGTTCTCAATATGAAGGTGTATGATTATTATCCCCATCTACAGAAAGAATTCCATGTTGACAGTTTTATGAAAGTAAATGATGTTTTTCTAGGAAGGTTGATTTTTGAACTGCAGGGGAACATTGAGCAGAGAATGTCAAAGGAGGCTAATAAATTTGTTAATGTTTTTGGGAGTTTCTTCATACAATTCAGAAGTTTTACTTATATAAGAGTTGGCGGATTTGAAGGAGAACCATTCAAATTGCCTAGATATGCACTGGATTTGCATTTTATAACTAAGGTTGGTCTCCAGTTAGCCCATGTACACAAAGACCTAAAAGAAAGGAAGGGAAGAGCTAAATCTAGCTTTCCTATAGAACTTGGTTTTTATTGTTGTAAGAATTCCTCTGATGCTCTTAATTTGGAGGAAGATTTGAGGAAACTGAAAATGAAAATATTTTAGGCTAGGAGAGATTTTGACATTAGGGCGTATGCTGCGTGACATTTCAGTTTACCTTTATAATTCTGTCATGTCCCTGAAATGGAGGATTTCTAGGAAAATTGTGCAGATCATTTCGAAGTCAGAAGAAGATTATGGTGCAGATTTACACTTGGCCAAATAGTTGATCTGCAAACAGACATCAATGCCAATGGAATAGAAGAGGGGGAAGATAAGGAGATAATTGATGAATATTATAAAGAGAAGGTTCAAGGGTTACCACTCCCTAAAATTGACTCGAACATAGAGGAAAGAGAGAGTATCCACATCAAGACTCTCGGTGTTATAAAAAGAAATAAAAGCTGGATTGCCAGTAAAAAGCCACCTCCTCACAAAAGGTACAATACTAGAGGATCAGTTCTTAAAGATCATGTTGAAAAAGCTATCCCAAGTTCTAATGAAAATGTTTTTGTTGCAGGTTCATCTAAATCTAAAAATGCAAAACTTGTTGAATCTAAAGTTAAGAAGCAAGGGTCTCCTCATCCCGTTCCACCCACGAGGACTTCCAGAAGAAAGGCTCTCAAAGTAGAAATCAAGCCAGTCAGAGAAAAGGAAATGATCAATCTCGAGGAGATGGATACCTTTATGGCACATGAGAACACACAATGCTCTGCATCAGAAGAAGCTATTTACAAAAAATATAATTAGTAGGGAGTTAAGGATTCTACGATTTTTATGCCCACCAGTCCAACATAGGCAATGGCAGACTCTCAACAGTCACCATTTCCCACTTTGAAATGGTTAGAAACATCCATCAGCAGAAAAAGAAATGTCCTGCCAATAGCACTACCAGTTGAAGATATGGTAAGCAAATGTCTGGGTTCCTCAGATAAACCAAAGAGGATCAGAATAGAGTCTAGAGTGGACATTGATAAAAAAATAGGGCACTGGTATGCTGAACGTGCAGTTCCCAAGATTGATAAGGAACTCTCTGAAGCTACTGTAGATGACTTCACAGTTGAGAAGATAGATCTTGGATACGCAACCAGAGTGGCTAATGTAAAACACTTGAAAAAGTCTACAAAAAGGATCATACACAAGTCTTTTAAGGATGAAAAGGATAAGAATGAGTTGAAAGCAACAATAAAAAAGATGGCTGAATTCATTCAAGAAGTTCGGGACCCTAACCCTCTCCCTCTGACTATAGCTTCATAGTCATTTGATCCATGTTCACCAGAGGTTAGGAAAACCCTGGATCAAATTCAAAAAAACAAATTGATTGCAGATGCCTACACTAAATGGATCTAAGCCATGGTACAGAAAGGAAGCAATTATATCAATCAGTTTATTAAGACTCACGAAGTTGTCAGTTTGATTGTTGCTGAGATTTTGGTGGAATTAGCAGAGTGGGAAAAGGAGAACAAAAAATGGCTAAAAGTGACAAATCATCTCTACAAGATAGAGAAATACGGGGTGAGTAAATTCCTAGCTGAGAAGCCCGTTCCAGGATTGGACGAAGATACTCTCTACATCTCCATCAAGAGTATTGAGTGGAGGAACTCCATTATTAAGTCTGGTCATGATAGGACCACATACTTGTTGAGTGAATCGAAGGGGTTGATGGATACCATGCAAAAAGATCTCAAATGTTTGAATGTTTCACTTATAAAAGAAGATACTCAAAGTATCAAAGGAGCAGAGGAATTTCTACTGGAGTTTGAACATGAGATTGCCGCCATCAGAGATACTAAAGACATTACCCCAGATGATTTCATGAGCCTTGCTAATATGGAAGCTATGCTGGTAGTATGTACCGATCAGCTCGAGGTGCATAGACAAAAAATTGCCCAAGTCCGCAAGGATAAAAAGTTTATGAAGCAAAGGGTAATTTACATTACCTTTCCACATCAATCCACGATCACCATCGTTGCAAAGGCACATAAAGAATGGAGGAGCTCCCGCATTGTTGACACCTCACAGGACCAATCAAAGGGATTTAACGCATCCACCACTCTATGATCATGCTCACAGATTACGGAGTAGTGGTAGTTTTTCTTAGTTTATGTTTCCTTTGGTTTGGGCGGTTTTTGAAAAGAAAAATAGTTATGCTAAATCCCGTAGAGTGTATCTCGGGATAGAAGTTTCTATTTCTGAAGACTGGTGGCTATTTATATAGAAAGGATAATCTGTATATGGATGATAGTAATTTTTGGTTAAGTTAGGGCAAGACTTAATAGTTTTTAGCATTTTTTAGTTAGTTTGTTAATCGAGAAAGAAACTTGGAAGTATTTTTTTGATATGAATGGAACAAAAATTTATGTTGTGTGAATCTGTTGGTTTATATTAGCATATTGATCTTTGTTGGGATATTTATTGAATATTGGGAATCTATTTTCAAGTGGATTTTTTTGTAGTTTGCTTTAGTATAGTTTTTTTTCCAGTAAGTTCTGAAATTGAAGTCTGTGAGCTTCATTTAGTTTTGAAATATCTGTCTTTCATCCAGTTTTCATGACATGTTGATGTATGAAATGCTGCAAAAGCCTTATTCACTTTCTGGTTAAAAGTGTGTGTTTGTGAAAGCAATGTGTAATCGTCAAAATTAATTAAAGATCAAATAGGTAGCTGTACCTTAATTTAGAGAATTATAAATCTAAATATTATATTTCAACTGTTAGTTTTAGATTGTTGTTTTTCATGGGCTTAGGGGTGAACCCACAATAGTGGGTTACACTTTTTTGGAGGAAACAATTCCTCATGAAATTCGCAAAGTAGGCGGATTGAGAAAGTAATTTTGATAGAAAGTAGGGACTTTCTATTGAAAGTCCTTGATTAGGGGCAATTGTAGTCATTTAATTTTGATGGAAAGTAGTTTCGATCGAAACTACTTTTGATAGCCATTTGTAGAGGCTAACAAAAATCTGCATTTTTCAGGGCTTCGGGGCTCAAGCGCAGGGCTCAAATGGAAGAATAAGGAGACATCCTTTTACATCAGACAAGTACTCTTAATGAGATTTCTAACAAATATAGATTTGACAATTTTTGAATTAATTAGGTCTATGTTTTTTGACGTGCATCAAATGTAGGTTTTTTTATCGAATATAAACCTACAAGTTTGACGTTCAATGAAAATAAGTAAAAAAGAGAATTTTTTTTTTGAAAAATAATAGTAACCTCTGGCTTCAAGTCTACTTTCTATCAAAAAATTAAATTAAATTTTGATAAATACACAATAAGTTATAAGCTATGCAGTCAAGGTATGTCAAAATTACGATTTACTCTACTTCAAACGTTCATAAAATATGCAATAATCATGATAAAATCGTCAAACCAATTGCATGCCCTCCGTATGGATGTTACAAAACAAAATTCAAAAGAATCTCATTGATATATATTTTAGAAAAAAAAATTATGCTCTACAAAGTCAATGTAACTTTTCGAAAATGATGTTTTCAACAACATAACAGTTTTCGTGGGAGAAAAAAAAACAATTCAAATCAATTCAAATATATATATATATATATATATATATATATATATAGAATCCAGACAGAAAATCCTAAAAGACTCTAGTTTACTTCATCGTCCAATTTCAAACAGTTTAACGACAATATGCATCAGAATCTGAAAGTTTTTTTCAAAATGTAGACTTCAATGTCCGTTTAGGCAAAAAAGTGTAACCCACTATTGTGGGTTCACCCTTAGAGAAAATATTTGATAATTTATAGAAAGAGAAATATGTATGCTAACAATATGGAAGGAAAGAGTTTCTCACTACTACATCTATTAAGATTATGTGCATCACTTGAGATTGTTTTAATATACTTAGACTCCTTGTTGCACATTGACAGGGAAAAAATTATATCATAATGTCTGTTAATCCTAAAGGTCCAAGATAACTGATGGGGAGGGGGGGGGGGGGNACTGATGGGGAGGGGGGGGGGGTGAGTTAGTTATCTAAGATATCTGCAAAGTTTCTCTTCTTTACCTCAAAAACAACATTCACAAGTTCACTAATAGATATGCAAATGAAACTTAATCAATAAACACAACCACCACAAAGCATGAAACACATAACACAAAGATTTTAATGTGGAAATCCAAATGGGTGAAAACCACGGTGGGAATGAAGACCCACAAATAAAGAACTCTTCTGAAGTATGCCCTATTAGGAGCTTAACCCTGTTAGGAGTTTACAAAGACTCTGTTAGGTGCCACCTAGGTATGGGATTTTCCTCTAGCCTTGTTAGGATATTTAACCTATTAGGAGTAACTTTGTTAGGAGATTTAAAACTCAAGTTAATGAGCCACTTTGTTAAGAGATTTAAAAATAAGATCTATTAGGATCTACCCGGTTAAGGGACTTACAATAAGAAAATTGTTAAGGTCTTTTAATCTGTAAAATAGCAACTCATTTTCTTGATCAAATCCTTTGTAACACATTCATTCACTCATCTGATTACTCTGGATTACTATAGCTTGATCGCACCTTCACATCCATGATCTACACACACAAATCTTCAATTTGATGATATAAATATCATTGCTCAAGCCCTAAGACAGTCACCGCCCTAGATCTCACCTAACAAATTTGAAATCACCCTTCAATCTTCGCACTCAAAGAGATCATGCCAAAAGACACATCCCAATATAACAAACTTCTCTACCAAACAGGTTTGCAACATGATAGACTCAAACAATTGATTTTATCAAGAATAGTCAAATAAATTTTGACCAACTCAACCTACATCATGATAAAACATCTACCTTGATCAATGTAAATCCAAAACATCAACATAAATTAATTGGGACACATCAACATGACATTTGGAACACACATGATTCATCACAACTCGATCATCGATCGCCAAATGAAGATCTACCATCGGTAGCTCAAGAACACTATCACCTATTACTGAAACAACTTCTGAAACTTTAAAACATGCTTACCAATCATCCAAATCAATTGCGGTCATGACTATGAAATTAACACTGTATCACCAACACAATCCTATGATTGCATCATCTAACTCATCATAGATTTGATAAACCAATCAAATCACTCATGCCAGTCACATGTTGTTTTAGCAGTTGCCCTATCATACTGACATTCCTTGCACTTGACATTGTCTAGTTTTACTAGTTGTGGAAAGCCTCTAACAATATTCATCTTACTGGCTTTGACCAAACTATCAAAGTTAACATGACAAAATATCCTATCCCACTACCAACTATCATCAACTTTTTCAATCACACAACTATTTAATGTAGTATTTAGATGGAATAAGTTACTTTTAGTATGCATACAAATAGCAATCAGATCACCAGATCTTCCAAGTATCCTGCATACACCTCGTTTGAATTCTACAAGATAGCCTTTTTTATTCAACTTTGATACATTCAACAAATTATATCAAATTACTTCAAACTAGTAAACATTATCACAATATGTTTTTCTATTAAGTGCAATAGATCCTATTCCTTTTACTAGACAAGGAGATTTATTACCAAACCTTATTGCTCCACCATTACATTCTTCCAACTTAGTGAGCTTACTCATGTCATTGGTCATGTGATGTGTACATCCATTGTCTATTACCCAATCACCAACATGATCAATGTTAGAAATCAAGGCTTTTCCACCATCTACAAGGCGATTCTCCTTAATAGAAACAAAGGTAAATTCATCTTCCTCCTTACCCTCAGATTCCTCATCGGTAACACCATCTTCAACAATAAAACTAGTCTTCTTTATCTTATCCTAGAATCTCTTAGACTTTTCCTTCCTATCACCATCACTGAAAGCAAAATTTCCAATCTTGTTACATGAGAAGCCTTTAAGAGGTAGCTTTCCCTTGTACTTACTGATTCCTCTAGGTAACCTCCTAGAAATCAATGCTTTCAACTCTTCTTGTTTCCTTTCCCCAGACATGATAGAGTCATAATCACTAGAGTAACTATACATAACAAAAATATTCATAACTATTTTCCTTATCTTTCCTTGTAGGTGCAAGAGACATAGATTCCCTAAATGCGACTTCAACCCTTATAATACTATTATCATAAAGGCTAAGCTCAAAAATAGTCAACTTTCCAATCAATGCATCAGGAGTGACAACACTAGTTCCTAAAGATCTTAATTCTTGAAAAGAAGAAACCCTAATAGCATAAAGAGGTAACAAGGTTCTCAAAACTTTACTTACAACATCATCATCTTCAATGGTTCCACCAACACTTTTGATAACAACAACCACTTCTTTGATTAACTGACCATACTTTTCAATGTTTTCACCTTTAACCATCCTCATGTCATCAAACTTTCCTTCCAGGCTGTCAGCCTTAGATTTTTGTACACGAGCATCACCACCATATACCAACCTCAATTTATGCCACATATCATAGGCAGTCTCAAACTCTTGAGTATCAATAAACTCTGCATCTGATAATGTACTCATAATGGCTTCCATAGTTGTAGTGTTCTCTTGATGTTCTTTTAGCTCATTTGCATTAAGAGTTCCAGATGGTGTAACATATCTATTTTCAACATGATTCCAATACTGATTTCTCATACCTTTTATATAAAGCTTTATTATACCAGACATGAAACTTAAAATTAAGGAATGAAACATGGTGCATTTCAAAAACACTTTTTAGGAGAAAATCTGAATTGAGAGTGAGTTTGCAGACCTAAAATCAAACATAATTAGTAATGGTATGGATCTCCTGACTTTTCAGTATGAAAAGGCCTTAAAGTCGTCCCTCAAGGAAATCCTTTTGAGGGAAGAACTCTATTGGAAACATAATTCCTATGAAACTTGGCTTACTGATGGGGATATGACTACTAAATTCTTCCATGCCTTGACTAAAATGAAAAGTATTAGGAACAAAATCCTTTCTATCCAAGGTGAGTCAGGCCTCCTCATGAATGAAGATGATATTGCTAAGGAGGCGATCTCTTTTTATCACAATCTGCCAACAAAATAAGCTACCTACCCGAGAGATATTATTTTAGACTATATTCCCTCTTGTGTGACAGACTCTGATAACCTCATGTTAATGGCCCCTTTCTCTTTGCATGAGCTCAAATCAGTTCTTTTCTCCATGGCCCCAGATAAGGCACCTAGTCCCGATGGATTACTATGATGTTCTTCCAAAAAACCTGGGAGTTCACAGGTCCATACATTCTTCTTGCATTAGAGGAGGTGAGGAGGAACCACAACATGTTAAAATAACTATATACTATTTGGTTAGTGTTGATACCTAAAGTTGATGCCCCTATGACTTTTGTTGACTTTCGACCTATCTCATTGTATACAATTTTCTTTATAAAATTTTCACCAAAGATATTTATGTTTGGCTTGCTAAAATTATTCCTCACATTATTTCTGAGGAACAGGGGGTTTGTCCCTGGAAGGGAAACCCCGGAAGGGGCAATTTTGGCACATGAGGTTTTACACTCTTCATAATGCGAAAATAGATCTACCATGATCCTAAAATTGGACATGATGAAGGTGTATGATAGGGTTAATTGGGGATTCCTCCTTGTTGTGCTGAAAAGACCCAGTTTTCAATCAATCTAGATTAAATGGGTGTCAACATGTATATCATCCCCTCGATTCTTAGTTTTAGTGAATGGTATTCCTAGAGGCTTCTTTAAATCCTCTAGGGGGATTTGGCAGGGGGACCCATTATCCCCTTTTCTTTTCGTCCTCATGGCTAAGGGGCTCAGTCGTGCAATTCAAAATGCAAATTCATTATCTCTTTGGAAATGGGTTTGGGTGGGTACATTGGATGAAATTCATACTCATAACCTCTTTACAGATGATACCCTTTTGTATGGGGAGGCCACAATGGATGATTCTAGGGCTATAAAGGGCATTATTGATGATTATTCTGTTGCTTCAGGATAACTTGTCAATCCCTAGAAGTCTAATATTTTCTTCCTTAATATCTCACCTTTGGTTCAGTAGAGTCTCTTTAACTTTTGGTGCTTTTCATTAGGGTCTTTTCCTTGTAAGTATCTTAGGATCCCCTTTTTCACGGGTTTTGAGCACCATAACTTTTGGGAAAAAAATACTTCCTCTATCTCTAGCCGAGTATTGTCTTGGAAATATAAGTGGTTAACACTCTTAGGAAATATTCTTATGATTAAGTCAATGCTTATTGTTGTTCCTATTTATCTTATTGAAAAAGTCAATTAAGGAGCTAGAGTCTATCCCGCGCGATTTTCTTATGGGCTGATAATGTTAACGAGAAGAAGAAACTTCCCCTCCTTGCTTGAAATAAGGTTTTCCAATCTAAGACACTTAAGGGGGTAGGCATACATGATTTATCCCTCCAAAATCGTGCTTTAAGTGCAAAATTATTGTGGAAGCTATATACCAACCCCTCCTCTAAATGGGAAAGAGTCATTACGATAAATACTTGGATACTCCAGGTCAGGATAGGTTATTCACTACCCAGACTTTTCCTAACGATTCTAAAATTTAGAATTTCATATCCTCCTATAGGGATCTTATAATTCCTTCCCTCACTTGGCTCATACATAATGGTAGAAAGGCTTGGTTCTAGGAAGACTCTTGGAATGGATTCCCCTCTCTTTCACAATCTCAAGATTGGTCTCTCCTTCTAGAAAAATTAAGCCTTCTATGGGGTATTCATGTCAAGGATTATTTTACCCTTGATGACTCATATTTCCCTCCTCATATTAAATAAAAGGTGGTTCCTAATTCACTTGCTCCTTCTAACCTTATCAATGACCTTCAATCTGAACTCTCCAAAAGATGTGTGGTTTATTCTTTGCAAGAAGATGAGTTAATTTGGACTCAATCACCCTTGGGTTAGTATTCGGTGAAGTTAGGATATGCTTCACACTTTGATCACAATGTGGCCGATCCTTGGCCTAAAAAACTATTATGGGTATTATTGTGTCTTCATAAAGGAGCCTTTTCCTGGCTTGCTATTCAGGATGGAGTACTTACTAGCATGCAGTTAGATAGACTCGGGACCACTGCTACTTTTCTTTGTACTTTGTGCGACTATTTTTATTGAATCTTCCGTTAATTTATTCTTGTGATATCTCTTTTCTCTTGATGTATGGTACTGACTACTAGGGAAATTGGGTTCGTCTATGATAATTGGGCATGATCTGTTGATTTTATTTAAAATTTGGCCCTCATTTTACACTACCTTTATGTTTAAAGAGATTTGAGAGTTGAGCCCATTGATTATTATTTGGAACATTTGGTCAGAACGTAACAATTGAGTATTTAGGAAACAACCATCTTCCCTTCTTGATATTTTATTGAGGATTGAGCATTCTATCTCGGAAGTACTTATGTCCCACATGCTCAAGAATGTCTCCCATTTGAATTCTTTCATGAAATGGGGCTATTTCATTCAATCCTCTTGGCCTCTCCGGACCCCTTTACCATAACATGGATGCTTGGCCTCTAAAGACACGAAACAGATCCGTAGGACTGTTTCTTGATCTCCCCCCGCACGGATGTTAAAAACTCAATTATAATGGTGCTTCTCGGGGTAACCCAGGACCATCGGGGGCGGGGGTCATTATAAGGGACTCCTCTGAGGTTGTTGTTAAAGTTTCATATAAAAAGCTTCCTCCCAGAACTAATAATATTGCAGAAATCAAAGAATTGAGTCTTGGGATCTCTATCGCATTATCTTTACTAATGATTGAGGGTGATTCTATGGTTATATTTTAAGTAGTCTCCACCAAAAATTCCCATTCTTGGAGTCTTCGATATTGTCTTTTGAGGGTGTTACTTCAATTACATGCATTGTCTGAATACATTATCATTCATTGTTACCGTGAGGGTAACACAATTGCAGACTTCCTTATAAACATGACTATAGATGATGCCTCTACTTTTCAGGAGGTGGAGGCATAATATTTTTCACATATCCTTTGACATTCCCATTACCCACATCCCCTTTCACATTCCCCTTGTCTTCATATGATGTTATGGTCCTCCCAGTACTTCTTAGTATTGCATTTGGCGATCTCGTAGTCAATTTTGTGCTGATGAATTTTATTATCTCTTTATTATGTGAATGTTCCTTTCACATCCCAATTAATTCTACAGAACTGAATTTCCATGTTTTTTTACATGAATATTCGTTGGGTTTAACGCTTCATTTGCGTCATCTACTGTTTATTTCTAAGTTACTGGTGGGATTACGGTACACTGTTGATGGTATTTACTATTGTATGTGTTGGGTTCCATCAAATAGAGTGTGTGTCTCTCCCGCAAAGCCAATGGGAATGTGGAAATAGTCTGAGGTATGATTTTATTAAATTGGATAATATGTTTCATTTATCTTGTGCACACATTGAAGTAGTAATGATAACATTGATTGGTGTGGACTGGTTAACATCTAACAGTGAGGCATTACCTACAGAACTTGCCTCTCGTCTCCTTACTGTAATTACGGACTTAGCTATGGATAAGGTATTTATATTTAATATTGTTGTTAAATTAGTGAATTCTGAATTATATGATGTGGAGATTCTTCTTCAATTGCTTGCATGCCTTCTATTGAAATATGGAGTTTTCCTATTACAGGTATTGTTGATTTCAAGACCTTTTTAGCTAAACCCTATGTTCAAGATGTGTTTGCAGTAGTAAAATTGGATTTGTAGGATGGTGGAT
This sequence comes from Thuja plicata, assembly GCA_018584345.1. Taxonomy (NCBI): domain Eukaryota; kingdom Viridiplantae; phylum Streptophyta; class Pinopsida; order Cupressales; family Cupressaceae; genus Thuja; species Thuja plicata. The sequence continues at coordinate 4,390,275 of MU225863.1, forward strand.
TCAGTTTGATTACTCAAGAGTATGCACACATTGGATCCCCGTGTTTTTGAGTCTACATCATTCTAGGTACTGCATCTATGGGAGTGGCTTCTTCAAGCTTCTTTGAGTTTCACAGTTTTTTGAAGTTTCATAGGGGTGCATAATTAAACTGTAGAGACTCTCGGCTAATGATAAATAAAAATGAATAAATAAATATAGAACTATTATGTTAATAATTGTGCAGAAAAAGTGTTGGTACAAAAGATTTATACGACTGAAAAACTGAAACTAATTATTTCATTTTTATAAACTGATATATAGATAAATCAATAATAAATTGCAATAAATTTTTTTTTAAAAGATAGCCTTTGAAAGACTAAGACATCACTCAAATTTACTAAAATATACCTCCCCTTTCTCTCAAAAATGATTTTCCACATTTAGGGCGAACAGTAAATAGTGTCCTACAATGCTTTTTAAAAAAAAATATGTTTCTTGTAACTGCTAATTTTTTAACAGAGGACACCTCATCAAAAAAAATTCTTCATATTTACTTCTATTTCATACATTTGCAACCATTACTCATTTTTTTATTTCATACATTTTTAACTGTTAATCAATTTTATTATATCAATTTTAAGCATAGATCTTATTTTACAATAGCAAGTAGCAGTTAAACTAATCATATAACATTAAATTTTTCTTTTTAAGTATCAAAAATAAATGAGATTGATCTTTTACAATGTAAGGCAAGAAATTTGGACATATACATATTATAATTTAAATGAAGGATCTAGTGTGCAACCTATAGCTATAAGCCTATAACAAACATCAATTTTCCACCTAAAGATGGTCTCAATGCCAAATTGCATTGAATCAGTACAAAAAAAGTCCATTTAAATCTCTGCTTGGAAATTGCACAATGGAAATACAGTGATGGAAACATTACGATATGTAGTTCCAGCTCACTTAGACGTATTAGCCAATGAAATATTTATATATTATACAACACTTACTTACTTAGAGGGTTCAACAATATGCAGATTATATGGCTATATGCTAGAGGCTAGATCCAGTATTTCTGCCCTAGAAAAAGCATATGTTCAAAGAAAAATTGCGAGCAACCATAAAAGTATGGTTCTAAAGATACACAAAATCATTTAGAGTTAACAGAGGATGTAATATATTACATTTACATCCTCTCAACTTAACAAATCTGTAAATGCTAAAATGTCTCGAGTTCTCGAACAACTTTGTAAATATGCCAACAAACTGATCTTGTGATTAGCAATATTAAAAACAAATTTATTTGTTTAACGCCTGTTATTTGATAAAAATATAATGGGTGTCTATGTGTCTACTCCTTTTATGAAAAACAAGGTTTTTTTCATAATACAATGACTGATTTTTTTGTAATAGAAAATCTAAGTTGCTTCTTATTGAAAATGCATCAAAGCATCTACCATACATTTCATCCATATAACTTGACATGTTGCACTGGTTGCTGCTACATATTAAGCTTCAGCTAAAGAAGTAACAACGTGTTGTCTCTTTGATGCTCTTTATTCAACACCTATATCAATATGAAATGTGTAACTTGAGGTGCTTTTTCAAATCATCAATGTTTCCAGAAAAACCATTGTCTATATATCCAAGTGTAAGACCGGAAAAAGGGTTAGAATGCATAATAGAGGCAACCCAAAAACCTAAAAAAATCATGCAAACCTATCTAATCTACCATTAAAGCCATTGAATAAAAAGGTGCATAAAATAAGAATAAAAACTCAAACACCCCTTCAAATGATCCTCCAATTTTCTCCTTTATTCTCCATTTAAAATGTGCTCTTGCCTTGATAAAATGCACTCACAAATTGAAAGCAAAATGACTATAATGATTAATGAGAGAGCCAAATTGCAGAAATGGAAATTAGGTGCACAAATGGAAAAATGTCATAATTGAAGAGTGAAATTGGAAAAGTTTATGACACATTATGACAAATTGAAATAGAACAATTTAGAAAATTAGTGTGGAGAACGGAAGGGAAATTTGTCATAAAGTATGACAAATTATGACAAAGGAAAAGAGGAAAGTGACATACACTATCACAACTATGACAAATGAAGGCTAATTAGTAGGAGGGAATTTTTGAATTTTTAAAACTTATTAATTCCTAAAAAAATAGAAATTAGTAAATAGGAATTTAGGATATTCCAACATGGAAAATTAGTCAATGAATTAATTGAAATTAACCAATTATGGAGACATAAGAAAGATGGAATAAATAAAGTCAATTTATTTATTCAATTAGGACATATAGATAAACTAGGGGTTATTCATCTCAAAAGGATAAATTAATTGATCATTGACCGAATTAATGATATTGATGCGAAATTGACTTGGTTTTGATGATTTTGATGAGGATTAGGAACAATTCTGATGGTTTCAAAATGGTATAGGCAAAGGATGAGGCATCTATGAACTTTGACAACGCACTCGAATAATGATAAAAATGATTGATGACGATGAATAACATCGATGAAATTTACAATATTGAAGGACATATACAAGAGATATCTACCACAAGATCAGTGGGCATTGAGCTACAAAGCTTCGTCTAGCAGATCACATTCCTAGAGGACATTGAAAAGCAGGGGAGTGAAAGGGCCGAGGAGACCACCTAGGCTAGAGTTGATAGTTCAGCAGACAGGAGGGGTTTCATCTTCTAGGCCGAGAAAAGACCAAGAGGATAGAGAGAGCATAGGCTGACAGGAGACTTTCTCTTTGATGCAGAGTGACATTTTTTATAGACATATGATAGATTATGTTGAGCATGCAGGCCTTAGTGTATACAAACACCTTGATTTTTGTACTCTGATACTTTTTGAGATATATATGATATGCAACTAGCTTACGATGTTTTTGCTTATATATATGATGTATGCTTATGTACATTCTTTTTACTTTCTATCCATACGATGATGCTTAGATATTACAATGTATCTCCTTTATGCACACTATACTCCTGCAAAATGCACATTTTTTTGGATTTTTTTTGCTTTTTTCAATGCATAAATGCAGGATTCACATATTTTTTTGGTGTACCAGAGTACTATACCAAGGCGGCTGCGAGGACTGACTGAAGAAGTGTTAGCAGAAAGAAAAAATTAGACAAAGAAATGTTAGTAAGAGATGAACTTGCTTTCATAAGTGCATTTATGTCATAAGAGCTTTATTTTTTATATGGAAAAATGGATGCGACACATCATGGCATTAAGAGCCAGAGTGAGAGACCAATCCTTTTGCGTAAACAAACACGATGTAGACAGAGAATGGTCTTATCCATCCTGAAGCATATGGAGTACATGCACCATAATTTCATGAACCATCTTGGTCACTCTCATAACTCAATAATATCATCGAGTAGCATAAGAACATGACCAAAAAGGAAAATCAATAAAAGATAAAACACTCACTAAAACATGTGAGCCAACAACCATTTGAATTGTATTGTTACTTGTATTTGTTTTGGTGTTTTATTTGATAGTTTGATGTTGGTTGATTGATTGATAGATTGATAGGTTGGATAGGTTTAGAGATTGATACTGGAGATCAAAAAATTGAACAAGTCCAACTAGATTGAGTGTTGAGTCACGTGCTTCAGTTTGATTGTTTATCAAAGCGTGATTTCGTTAAGCACATTGTTATGAGTCTTCAATCGATGTTTGTATACATGCAAGTCATGCCACAAAAGAAAGATGAATATGTACAAATTTATAACACATTTTTGAAGAGATTTTTCAATTTTTAATGTTTTTTAGATATTTTATTTTTTTTAATGCTTTTTTCAAGACTTTTACAATTTTTAGGATTTCTTCAAAACTTTTTATGATTTTTAGAGATCTTCTCAGAATCATATGTGATTTTTATGGTTTTTTTTCAGGAACGTATTCAAATTTTTAGGATTTATTTAGGTCATTATGTGATTTAAAATAAATAAATCAAGACATTAGTATTTACATGAGCAATATGTATTGAATTTCCCCTAGTGTCTAGCAAGGAAAGGAAATTATGGATTGATGGATGGACTGGTAGATGGATGAAGGCCAAGGTTCACTTGCATTGGATCTATTTAGGTTGCCAAGAACTACCCAAGAAATAGGATAACATGTTTTTTCCAAGATTAAGCATTAGACATGAAAATGAAAGGGTAATAAAATAGTGCGCTAATTGCCATGCGATTCATAGGAATGGACATGTCAAGAGGTTTTGTTTGAAAATACATTTTGCATTTAACGTACCCATTTTATGTCAAGACCAAGACATGGATTTGGATAGGACATGGATATGATGTGAATAAGGCAATGAAAAGATATGGATATGACAAGGATATGATATGGATAGAATAAGAAAGATCAAGAATAGACAAGGGTGAGGGATATGAATGAAAGGTTAGGATGGGATACAAAATATGGACCAAAGGGGATGTGATAAAATAGGAAATATGGACCAAAGGGGATGAAAAATATAAACAAGATAGTGTATGTAATACTTCAAGCGAGATCCCTAGGCTTATCAAGATCAAAGTTAGGTAAAGGGGAATACGAATGTTGATAGGAGAAATGATATGAGGGATACATGATAATGGAGGATATGATAGGGATAATGGAGGAAAACATGAATGAAATCTACCTCCAAGTATGAAATGCAAGAAGTTTATAAATTACACATGGCGCCTGTTTGCCAGGTTTTCATCATGGTACTTGTCCAAAGCACATGTTTGCCAGGTTTTCACTATTGGAGGAAATTATTTTTCATTATTATTATTTTTTGTTACCGAGATGCCTGTTCGCTAGGTTTTCATCAGGGTGACTTTTTTTTTCTTCCTTTTTTTCTCTTTTTTTCTCTTTTTCTTTTTTTGGAAATAATCGATACATGACATGACATGGACGAAGGACTCAAGAACCTTTCTCTTTGGATAGTTCTCTTGAAAGGTAAAAAATAACGAACCATGACTATGATAGTATACTCAAAGACATTGGTAGGGTGATGAAAAAGGGAGATAAAATGGATTATTGAATAAAATGGGAAGAGGATTTAGGAAAAGGATTGGAGAGGCTGAATGAAAGGCTGGAAACTAGGTGTCAGATAGTCGAGGGAATGTAGGTAGGCTTTCTTTTGAGTGGATGTAAATGATTTCAAGAACAACATTGGCCCACACCTTGAGGGGTGATGGAATGATGGAGGAAAAGTAGATGATGGATGTGATGGAGGAAAGGAAATGGATTTTTGGACATAAAGACCCAAAATGAATTTGGAAGATGGAAGGATTTTAGATGGAGGGATAGAAATTTTGGATGCCAACTTTTATTTTTCTTTAGGACTTTGTGCTTCAAGAAGCTTCTTGGGAATCCACATGCATTTTTATTTTTTATTTTTTTGTGGGTTCTTGGAATGCATGTGCTTGCATAAGAGATTTAGAAACCCATATTGATGTTGACTTTTCTTTTTCTTAATGGGCCTTTATGGCCTTTTTTATATTTCTTGTTCTTTTAGGAACATTTTTTCTTTTTTCTTACATGTCAATTAGACTGGACATGTTGATCCTTAACTGCATGTGGATTGCTTGTCTTATAGACTTTATGCTTAGCATCCAAATTGCTTGGAAGGTGAATGGATTTAATGGATGGATAGGAATGATGTGGAGGATTTTTGGATAGGTGGATGGTTCTCCAAGATGTGTGCCTTTATTGACTTTCATGTGGGAAAGGGTACATGGGTTGTGAGCTAGTAGATGGAGGAATATATGGACCTAAGATGGATGGAAGGGTTGAAGGGGGAGATATATGCTTGGAATTAGATTTTGGAGGGACACCAATGCCTTGAGATTGATATTTGTTATTAAGACCATTACCATAAAAAAATTCTTTGACATGGAAGGGTTCTAATATACCTTTTGCATGAAGGTCTAACCATTTGACTATATAATGCTTGCTTTGACCAGTGGGATACTTGCTACAAGATGTGAGTCCATTATTAGGTGGATATGATATAGAAGGACTCGTAGGATCGTGAAGTGGATCAGACTGGATGGAAGAAGATGAACCCATTTCACTTGTATGAGGTTCATGAACAACTTGCATAGATGTGCTCAAATCACAAGGGGGGTCAAGAGGAACAATAGGAACCTGCGATGGAATAGGAGAAATGACAAGATCATTTGGAAGGATAAGATATTTTGAAGGATTTGGAGGATTAGGAAAAGGAAATAAAGGTATTGGGGGATATTTTGGAGGATTTGGAGGGATAATGGGATCTTGTTGTGGACATAAAGGTGAAGGGATGCCTTGATCTTGACTTGGAATGGGATCATGGGAATAAATGGAAAGGAGGTCATGATCTTTCTTAGGAAGAGGAAGGTCAATGGGACTTGGAAGGAAATTTTGATCTTGATATGGAAGGGGATCATATTGGATAAGGGAGCTAGGGACAATGGGATTATCACAAGGCTCAAGGGAAATGTGATCTTGGTCAACAGTTGGAGGGGATTCTTCATTATTGGGATCTTGATCTTGATTTTTTTAGGACTTGTTTTTTCATTAATTAGATCATCATCTTGACATTGGGTGTGACTTTGGACATACAAGGGGGATTTTGGAAAGGGGTCAATATTTTGACATGGAGGAGATGGACTTTGGATGTGACTCTCATGAATGGGATTGCTTGAAAATGAAGGACACGGTCACATTGGTTCTAGAATTTGGGAAGCATGAAAGGGACTTATATCAATAAATGGATTAACTTAGAATTCTTCTATGGATAGCCCTTGAAAATTTGCATCATCGGCTTGATTAGAACTCTCTAAGTTCTTAATCCTTCCAAGATCCCAACCCTAACTCGTAGGTTCCTCTAAGCCCTCTCCAATCTTGAGTAGGACTTCTTCAATGCCTCCTCTTAAGGTGAAAATCTCTTGTGCCTCATAAAATTACTAGGGGCATTAGATAGCCCAAATGGAATGAAAATCCATTCATACAAAACCTCAGTGGTCTTGAAGGCATTCTTCTACTCATCTCCTTCTTTGACCCTAATTTGATGGTACCCACTCTTGAGGTCAATCTTGGTAAAATACTTGGCATCACCTAAATAGTCTATTAGATCTTCTATCCTTGGGATGGGGAATCTATACCTAATGGTGATTCTATTTATGTCCCTAGAATTAGTGCACAACCTCCAAGTACCTCCCTTCTTTAGGGATAAGAGGGTTAACAACACATGGTCTAATACTTCTCCTAATCAGAACTTGGTCTAGAAGCTCTTGGATTTGTTTGTAAATCTCCTCATTTTGTTGAGGTGTCATTTTGTAAGCAGCTTTATTAGGAAGTGCGGCTCCTGGGATAAAATCTATTTGATGGCTAATGGCTCTTTTAGGGGGTAGGGTAGTTGGTTGTCCATCACTTACTATTCCTTGGAACTCCTTCAAAATCTCTTGAATCTCTATAGGCAACTTTGTCTTCTTATTTTTCTTCTCTTCTTTGGGCTTCAACACAAGTGCATACCCTACTCCTTAACCTTCCTCTAGAGTCTCCAAGGATTCTTTCTCACCTACTAAAATAACATTAGGTCATGTTGAACTTGCTTCCCCTTCTTCTAACAAGGACTGTATCTTGAAGGTAACTCCATCCTTCCTGAATGAATAGGCATTCTTGGCCCCATCATGCATGAGTTTCCTATCAAACTCCCAAGGCCTCCCCAAGAGGAGATGACATGCATCCATTGGAAAGACATCACATATAACTCTATCTTTACACCTCCCAATGGTGAAGTCTACCCATGCTTTCTCATTAACTAGGACATGTTTCCCCTTGTTTAACCAAGTGAATCTGTAAGGATTGTTGTGAGGAATCCTTTTCAATTTGAGTTTAGTAACTGCCTCCTCTAACACAATATTTTCAGTTGACCCTGAGTCAATAATGACTTTGAAAACTTTTCCCATGATTTTGGATTTCATTCTAAACAATGCCCTTCTTTGACTGGGCTCTTCTCTAATAGGTTATTTGATGAGTGTTCTTCTTATCATAATATTTTCTCCTTCTTCTGACTCTAAAGGTACACCTTCTTTCTTATTACTAGATTTCTCTTCTTGGACATAACTCACCCTTCTTTCACTTCCTTGTGAAGTAGACCCCTTCTCTAGACATCTATAATATGGATGTCCTAAATGGTTATAGTGATAGCACTTCATGGTTGCAAAGTATGATTCTCTTCCTTGGCCACTATTCCTTCCTCTTCCACTACTGTTGGAACCTTTGCCTCTGTTATAACCTCCCCTGCTTGAGCTACCTTCATGTTTCTATGTCAACTTTGTCTCACCTTGTGTCTTTGGTTCTGTACTCCTACCTCCAAAACCTCCTATATGGCCTCTTCCATATCTTCCTCTTCCTCTTCATCTATTATTGTTTGAGTCTTGCTTCTTCCTTAATTTATCTTCCACTTTGATAGCTAATTGATGACACCTCTACATTGTGGTAGGCGTCAAGAGACTAAGTTCATCTTAAATATTCCACTTCAATACATTTAGATACATGGCTACCTTCACACTCTCATCTTCAACCACTCTAGACCTCATGCACAATCTTTGGAACTCCTCTATATAAGAGTTGAAATCTAACTCTTTTTGCCTAAGACTATCTTTTCTTATGCAATTGGATTTCATAATCCTCTGGTACATAGGTTTCTCTCACCTTTTCCACCATATATTTCCATGTAGCTATTGGTCTCTTTCCTTATTTCTCCCTCTCATCTTGGATGAACTTCCACCAAGTGAGGGCAGATCCCCCAATTCTTGCTTTTGCTACTTTTACCTTTTGGGCTTCACTTATCCCATCAAATTCAAAGTGGTTTTCAAGACCCTCAATCCAATTCATCACCACCTCTGGTTCCATTTTACCACTAAAAATAAGTATCCCCTCTAAATATTTCCCACTTAGGGCTTTAAATGCTTTGAGGAATGGTTCTTTAGTTAGGGCAGGGTCTGGTTCAGGGACCTCATCCTCTAAGTCCACTCCTTTATTCTTTCCTTCCACCTTATCCTTTACTTCTTCAGTCTTTTCATCTACCTGATCTAGCTTCTGCTCCAATTGAGCCAATCTTTCTCTGAGAAATTCGTTCTCCTCTTCTTTCTCATCTACCTTCTTGGCCAACTCTGCATTAGTCACCATTTTTTATTCTCCAACTGACTCTTTTGGTTGTAATATCAACCCACAAGCCTAATCTTATAGGCTCTGATACCAATATGATAGATACTAACTAGCTTGCTTGCACTCTGCTTGATTAGAACTCTCTGAGTTCCTAATCCTTCCAAGATCCCAACCCTAACTCCTAAGATCCTCTAAGCCCTCTCCAATCTTGAGTAGGACTTCTTCAATGTCTTCCCTTAAGGTGACAATCTCTTGTGCTTCGCTAGGGTATCTATCTCCAATAAAGAACCAACTTACTAGCTCCTCTAGCCTCCATCCAATGTCTCTTTCTTCTCAATTCTTCTTGATAAGTATTTTCATGCGTTCAAGTGTCTTTTACAATCCCTTTCAACTCCATCTTTATCCCTTTGGTTTTGGGTATCAAGGTCTTTTACATCGAGTTCAATTTTCTGCTTCAGTTTAGGCTAGTAGCCTTATTAGGTCTATTAGGCCTAATTCACTAGTTTTTGGCTTTTCTTGGAAATTTTATTAAAACAAACCTCTAAAAAAATGTAGGATTCTGAAATACTTTATGGATTTACCTAGTATTTTCTAGGTCTCCTTCCCCAACTTGTTCATACAAGTGATTCCTATAATCAAGGGCTTTTAGGGCTAATTGGGATTGTTAGAACCAGTCAAGGGTTCTAAGCTTCAAAATGTTATCAGATGGATTGATCAAGTTCCAATCCTCTTCCAAGGCCTCTAAAAAACTCCAAAGACTCCTCCCAACTTCCCGGATTCAACTCCACACCTAAACTCCTGCATTCAAACACACTTTTTCATATGCAAGCTCCTAGCCGGGTTTCACTGGACTCGCCCAGGGATTGCTTGAAAAATTAGAAACCTCCATTTCCAATCCTCCACCAAGAATATGTACATTTTACAGAGGCTCCCCTAACATTTCCCAAATTCTTGTGATGATTCCATGGTAGGGTTTCATGTGGGAGCCATTTCTTTACAATGCAATCCTGGAAGAGCCAGTGACTGGCTAACTTACAAAACTACTCAAATACAATGAAATAAAATTATAACCTATGAAAAAAAAATAAAAAAATCCTAATTAAAAAAATCCCACACAAATAGACTGGATTGAATCCATTGAAAACAACTTTTTTTGAAAACTTCACAAACTGTTCAGAAACACAGAGTTACAGTGCAAAATAAATTAACTAAAAAATTGTAAATTTCTCTAACCTCAAGATTTGGAATCCTTATGGATTATATATCCCCTCCTCATAGGTTCAAGTGGTTTTTATACTGACCATGCCCTAAAATTTCCATTTCATCTCGGTTAGGACAATGTTGTCATGCAACTTTTCAAAGTTGCAAAAGTTGTCATGACAACTTTTGATAATTTTTGCAATTTTGACTCTAATAAAGCCTAATGACCTTAAAACTTCATGAAATGGTGGATTAAAATTATAGAAGACATTTTAGGATTATTTACACTCTTTCCTAACCTTTTTAGGTATTTTGGCCCAATTCCAATGTCAATCCTAAAAATAGACTTATACACAAAACAACTACTCTATGATCAAAACACATCTAGATTAGATTAAGTCTAACCTAGATCTCCTATACACACACTATAGATCAAAATAGAGTCCTAAACCTATCCCTTACCTGGCTAGGGTCAGTACAAGACAAAATTAGATAGGACCTTGAGCTTAAGTCCTAGGTGCTCCTGCACCAATTGGATATGCAACTTGAGGGTGATGGAGGAAATTGCTCTTGTGAAACTTTGGGGGATGAAGGAGTGGAGATAAACATGGATGTTGCTTTAAGGTCAATGTATTGAATGGAAATAGGTGTATCATACTTGTGATTTTTTTGGAATGAGCCATTTCTAGACATGGGTGAATTATTTGTTTCACCCTCTTCATATATAGGATCTAATTTTTGAAACAAATTCTTTAGAACTTTAGATTTGAACTTGTGTTGCTTGGTTAATCTTATTGGTGATACCACTTCAATATTTATAGGTTGTATAGATTTTTTTGGGTTGAACATGTTCCAAAAAATGTTGCTCATTGATTATGATTGGTTTATTCCCAAAAGATGACATGTTTGAATTTGTTATTCATTGGATTTGTGGACATAAGAGGATGTTCATTAGTATGTAATGTTCTTGAATGCAAAATTATTGGTGACCTTGATTGACTTGATTGCATGATTGGAACAAGACCATAAAAAGTTTAGAATGCACAATAGAGGCAACCAAAAAACCTCAAAACATCATGAAAACCTATCTAATCTATCATTATATCCATTGAATAAGATGCATAAAATAATCATAAAAACTCAAACACCTCCTTCGAATGATGCTCTAATGTTCTACTTTATTCTCCATTGAAAATGTGCTCTTGCCTTGACTAAATGCACTCACAAATTGAACACAAAATGACTATAATGACTATGAGAATACTAGGAAAGAGTGGTTATTTTTATTGAGAAAATTAATCTCAATTTATAGGATGAGAGAGTCAAATTGCATAAATGAAAATTAGGTGCACAAATGACAAAATGTCATAATTGAAGAGTGAAATTGGAAAAGTGTCATATTATGACACATTATGACAAATTGCAAGAAATCAATTTGGAAAATTAGTGTGGAGAAGGGAAGGGAAATTTGTCATAAAGTATGAAAAATTATGACAAAGGAAAAGAGGAAAGTGTCATACACTATGACAACTACGACAAATGGAGGCTAAATAGTAGGAGGGAATTTTTGAATTTTAAAATCTCATTGATTCCCACAAAAATAGAAATTAGTAAATAGGAATTTAGGAAATTCCAACATGGAAAATTAGTCAATTAATTAATTATGAAGACATAGGAAAGAGGAAATAAATTATTTAATCAATTAGTACATATGGATAAACTATGGGTTATTCATCCCAAAAGGATGAATTAATTGATCGTTGACCAAATTAATAAAGTTGATGAAAAACTAACTTGGTTTTGATGAGGATTAGGAACAATTCCAATGGTTTTGAAATAGTTTAGGAAAATGATGAGGCATCAATGAACTTTGACAATGCGCTCGAATAATGATAAAAATGAGTGTTGTTGATGAATAACATCGATGAACTTTGACAATGCTATTGAATTGACTTGGATCAGTTTGATGATGACGACGATTAAATGAACTTTGAAAATGAACTCAAATTGATTGGTTTGAAACTGATTGAAAAAGGTTGATTTAAAACAACATTGATGAACTTTGGCAATGCCATTAAATGAACTGATAATAATGAGGCATCAATAAACTTTGACAATATGCTTGAAAATGATAAGATTGTTAAGATATGGATTGATTTGATGATGTGGAATTGATGATCTTTGAAAATACTAGAGGATTAATTTTGAATGAGATTGATTAGGTTTGAAATGATTTGAAATGATAAGGCATCAATGAACTTTGACAATGCCCTAGAATGATTTTAAAAGGATCGAATGAGTTTGAAATGATCTTGGACTGATTAAGAAGGTATTAGGACCAACTTGTACTGATTTAGGAAGATTTGAAATGATTTAGGAATATGTAGGATCACCTTTGATTGGTTTTAGGAAGATTTAGGATCGATTAGGATGGATTTTGGAAGATTTAGGATCGATTAATTATGACAGACACAATGCTGACATATAGTGAAAACCATATGCGCAACATAGAGGAAAAAATATAATGAAAAACAATGTTTCAATTATAATGCCAATTATGTTAACACATAGACTAGCAAGCTTGAACCATTTTTTAGCATCTACATCAAGAAGCTTGGATTCATCTAAAGTAGAATACACAGCTTTAAAATTATTTGTGCCAACAATATATCTCAAAATAATTTTACCAGCCTACCAATGACAGTCTTTTGGACACTCCATAAATTTTGAAAGCAAGCTTACATCATACATAATGTTAGGCCTTGCGACTGTCAAATAATGTTAGGTCAGACTTTGAATGTGTCTTCACTTTTACATTCTACAGATGTTCCAAAGGATCCTATTGTAGGGGTTCTAGGTGATCACATTGTTTCCCCTTCCATGCCTGGGAGTTCTCCCGCAAATTTTAAGGGCTCTCCTCAGGCTGTGGTTGAAGCTAGGGTTGTTGCCTTGTAGCTTGTTGATAAGAGTTTGTTTCTAGTGAGTATGTTTATTTCCCTTAGGATGTCAGTGGAGACAGAAGAGGAGATTGATCATAATACTACTATTTTCACCTCTTATGGAGTGATTTGTCAATTTCAGGGCTTACAACCCAACCTTCTACAGTTGCATGTTTGGATTTCCCAAAATTGGGAGCCCCTCCCCACTGGTAATGTTCACATTTTCCTATGGATAAGGGTTATTTTATTGCTAAATTTAATCATGTTGAATATATAAATAGGATATTGTGTGATCACTTCTTTAGCTGGGATGATAAATTTTTGTTGATGGTTAAACCATGACATTTAGATTTTAGCCCCTCTTTTGAGTTGTTCAATAAGATTCCTATTTGGGTTAGATTCCCCAACCTTCCCCTTCATCTATGGATTGAATCCCTGTTAGAAAAAGTGGGTGAGGCTCTAGGATATTTTATGATTATGGATAAGGACTCTTTTGATATTTTTCACTCCACTCATGCCCGTATTTTGGTGGATTTAGATGTTTCTAAAGCCGAGATCAAACTTCAATCCTTTATGGATTCCTAGATCCAATTATTTGACTATGAATGGATCCCCTTCAGATGTTGAAGATTCTTTAAAACTAGGCATGTCTCATCTTAGTGTAGCTTAGATAAAAATTAAAGTTCCACTTCGTGATGGCAGGGTGTCTCTTCTAAGCATTATATTGTTAAGAAGAAAAGCTTCTCCTAGGTGGTTGCACATGAAAATTTGTGGCATGCCTCTTTGTCAGTTGTTTCTTGTGTGAATTGTGGGAATAATGGTGTCGATGGGTCTTTAACCCTTGATGAGGCCCTGGTTGGAGGTCATGGTTCTAATGTGGAGAGTGTTGTTGGAGCTATTATTGTTGGTTCCTCCTCTCAGGACTGTGATGATGTTTCTGGTGGGAATGGTGCATCTTTGATTTGTTTAGCTTGTGACTGGGATTTTTTTGGGGCTAGCATCTCTTTGGTTGTTAGCCCTTCTCCTTAGGTTTCTACTAGCCCTATTCCTCATATTTTTTCTAGCCCTATTTTGGGTCCTACTATTGGTCTTCCCTCTCAGGGTGTGGGGACTTCTGTACTAGACTCGATTTCTTGGCAGGTTGTTGTTGCTAAGGTGGATGATGGTTGGATTGTTGTCAAAGGAAAGAAATCTAAATCACCTCAGCCCTCTTTTGGTATGACCATTCATTCCCACAAGGGTAAGACAAATGGTAAATCTTAATGGTTTTTGGCAGAGTTTGCCTGGATTTCCTTCTAGTCATTTTCTAGTTTTTGGCTGCATGTTGGCTCTGCGAGTGCAAGTTTTTCTTTGTCATGCAACATTTTTTTTGGGGCAGAGTCTGTTGATTCTCCCCCCCATCTAGGTTTTATCTTGTCTTGGTCTTGTCATGTTTCTTGTTGTGGGTGGTCCTGAATATATTTTTTTATTGGTTACAGGTCCCTCCAAAAAATGGTATGTACACGGTTTTGGGTCCCTTCAAAACCTTTTTTCACTTAATAAAAAACATATTTAGATTGTGAAACAAAAATTATAGCATTAGATTAATGGACTTCAATACCCAAAAAATATTTCATAAGCCCAAAATTTGTCATTTCAAATTCACTTTTCATTGTTGTCTAGAAAGAATCTATAGAAAAATTACCAATGAATATCAAATCATCCACACATAAACTCATAATTTGTTTTTTGCCTTTCTTGTTGATTTTGATTTAAAAGCTAGGCTCATTGCTACTTCTTCAAAATTCATTCTATATCAAGAAAGAGTAAACCTAGTTGTATCAAGCTCTAGAAGCTTGTTTGAGTCCATACACTACTTTCTTCAACCTGTAAAACTTTCCAACATGACCTAAAATTTCAAAGCCTTGTGGTTATTAAACATACACTTAATCTTCAAGGAATCAATTTAAAAATGCAATATTTACATCCACTTGGTAAAAAAACCATTTTTTTGTCTTGTAATGGCCAACTCTATCCTTATTGTTTTCGATCATGCATATGAGAAACATTTTCATTGTAATATACTCCTAGTTATTGTGTAAAACCTCTAGCCACTAACTTTTCCTTGTTCTTCTGCGCTTTTCCACTAGTACTGTGTTTTGCTTTGTAAACTCACTTCACACTAATCACATGTTTTCCTTTAGAAAAATCCACCAAATCTCATGTATGCTTCTTTTTAATAGTGTCAATTTCTTCATCCATGGATTGAGCACGCATTTATTCTTTTACAACTTCTTGAAATGATAATGGATCATCAATTTGAATAAATAAAGAAAATACTAAAAATGAATTAGTTGTATCAACATTATACAACTCACTTAAACTCATTATTTCATGTACTAGAATGCTTATCAAAGTTGGGTCTGAAGAAGTATTGTTTCTCACTGAGCTTGATGGACTTGCTCCAAGAATTCCAATTGGTGGAGTTGGAGTTTATTGTGGTGTCTGATGCACCCTTGATGTTGACTATAACCTTGAAAGGCTCCTTGTTATAGATGGAGGTGTAGCTTGGGCTACAACTTGTGGTATTCATGAAAGAATGGGAGCAATTGTATGAGTTGTATCTTGAGGTGAAAATACTTCACTTATCATATCATCATGTGAAGTAGTTGAAACTATGCTACAGTCTTATCTATACTTCTGTCCCATACTTCATCTTCCACAAATTGAACATCTCTACTAATTATGACTAGATAAATACTCATCAAATTGTGTTTTAAACAAGGAACATAATACACATCATAAATAACCTTTTTATCCCCCTTTTACTTAAAAAATCTACAATATTTTTTTCCTAATATAGTCACTTTGTTATTTTTCCCAAGGGTAACCTCAATTTGTATAACACGTCCAAACTGAAAAATAAGTCCACAATTCTAGTCATATGATTACTACACCCATAATCCAAATACCAAATAGTACAGGGACTTCCTTAACCAAGCTTACATTTAACATGGGAATAAGTATGAATTGCTTCAACAATTCTAGTATATGCAATAATAGTACTTGTCGATATACTCCTACACTGATTTTGACTCTTTGTTTTTTTTTATTCTAATTATTTTGTTTCTTCCTTCATTCATTTGCATAATGTCCATATTTCTTAAGTAATGACATTGAACATTAGATTATGAAATCTACAGCCACTTGAATGACAAAAATTATAAGTTTTAACTCTTCTAGCAATATTGACAAGATTGTTGTTGCATCGTCCTCTAATAAAATTTATTCTAAAATTGTACTTACAATTACCTCTATCACAACTTTAAAACCTACAATAAAAATACATTTTTCAAAGAAATATGTGACTTCATAATTTATTAGAGAGGAATGCAATTCATCAACACTAAGTTTTCATTTAGAGAGGCGTGCAAGGAACCATTCCAAGAGATATCCCACTACACAATCCAGTGAGAAATTATCATTTAAAGATTTAATTTATTATTATTTCCAACTAAAGATGCC
Source organism: Thuja plicata (assembly GCA_018584345.1). NCBI lineage: Eukaryota > Viridiplantae > Streptophyta > Pinopsida > Cupressales > Cupressaceae > Thuja > Thuja plicata. The sequence goes on from MU225863.1 coordinate 4,407,092, forward strand.
TGCCAAAGATTTCTTTTATTGTTTCCACTACCCTGCCAACGCCTTATTTCAAGGGTTGTGTTTATGCAACTACATATTTGCACCTTAGTAAACAAAATATGTTGTTAACAACATGTGTGTTAGTCTATTGTATTAACATGTGTTAGTAATTTGCAAACAAATACAATAGACTATAACACATGTTGCTAACACATTTTGTTAACAACATATTTTTTTTACTAAGTTGCAAATATGTGGCTGCATAGACACAACCTATTTCAAGTACCATGCGAACCTGCAGTTACATTATATTTCATTTTTCATTTAATATTAACGTTAGCGACTGAAATGGATAAATCTGGCAAGAATCTGGCAATGTCTGCATTTCACTATTTTAAGTTATGTGACTGAAGAACGCTTTTGACGTAATTATTGATTGAAGACACAATAAAAGGAATTGAAAAATCTATACACGATCGGTAAAACTCTGAAAATAATAAATATAATATCATGAAATAAATGTATTTACAAATGTATTTTATAACTCACCAATACTCAAATAAGCAAAGGATATGTCTACATGTACTTGTACTTGATAAATTTGAAAGAGAGGTGCATCTAAAAATAAATTTAAAAAATATTTATTAATTCTATTAAGAGTGTTTGGCAATTGTGGGATCAAACAAATATGAACAAAAAAGAAAAAAGGAAGTTCATAAAACCTAAAAAAATTGAAGTACATTTAGAGAGACAAAATGATAAATAGTAGAATGAAGATTCAATAAAAGAAGAATGTTGAAGCATATGATTTGATAACAATTGAAGAGACCAACATGGATGAGGTGAATGTATATTATGCAAATGTAGAAGACTTTGTCAATATGGAAAATATGATTATAGATAGAAATCAAGGAAAGTCTTCACATTGACTTGATTATATTAGCTATTCAAATGAAGTTGTATATAGAAATTTTGATCCAAACTCTACTATTACAAACATGGAAACAAGAAATAAAAATTAAATCCCTTGAATGAGTGATAATGAAAACATTTTAAATTTTTTTTAACAAAATGTATAGAATACTCTTCATGATAAGATATCTTACACAAAAATTCAAAGTCATGAAAATATTATAATATATTTTTTTATAAAAATGTTTGGATTTCAACATCAGCTCTTAATGCGATTAATCAAAATGCACAAAATTAAAAAATTACACAAAAATAAACATATTTATAAAATTTAAAAAGAGTGATGAATTAATTAAACAAGTCATGTCTAATATTTCTAATTTTATTGATTTTATTAAAAACCAAAATCTAGATATAGGAATCGAAAATGATGTGCTATAACAATTTATTTAATTAATAAATTAATTTTGAATGTAAAATAATAATAAATAAGACAAGTAAATTTTAGTATGTATTTGTGAGAAGAGCAGTAAAGAGAAGATAATTTATTGAAAATGATCCAATTAACCAGTGTTAATTTTAGTCCAAGGTCTAACATAAAATTAAAAAATAACTAAATTTTTTAATTGAAAAATATTGTCATGATAATACAAGGATTAAAAAGGTGTGATCCTAGTCCAAAAAATCAATTATTAGACATGACTGAAACAAAGATTATTTTAAAAAATTAGTATAAGTAAAAAACTAATTAAAAAGTAATCAATTGAAAAAAGTAAATGTTGACATGTGAAAATTAATAAAAGAAAAAATATATTGTTGTTGCAAAACTCATATAGAATTCTATTGTTTTTTATTATGGAAAAAATGGGTTTTGAAGGGACCTAAAACCCTTTACAATCAGAATGAATTTGGAACCCAAAACCAAGAAGTTGTCATAAGATAGGAGCTAGAAATCAAGAGACAATCATAGGAGAAATAGGCTCCGAAAACAAAAACATGGGTTTTACCAACAAGCTCCCACAACCTGAAACAAAAGGTGCAAGTAAGCAGCCAACAAACAACCAAAAACCAAAGAAAGGACCAGAGAAAAATACAGCCCAAGTACCCATAAACATGAGCCATTAATATTTACCTTTAGCACTGCCCTTGTGGGAACAAAAGGTCATGTCAAAAGAGGGCATAGACGTCTTAGATTTCTCACTCTTAATAGTTATTTAGCCCTCTTCCACATTTGTTGTTGCATCATGCAAAACCATTGAACCCATTGTTGGTCCACATCATTCGGAGAGAGAATATTTGAAGAGAGAATGTCCACCATCTCAGAGGCATAATCACATTTCTTCTCTACATGCAACAAATTACAATGGATGCTACCAGAATTGATAGCCTTATCAAAGGAAGTACTCGCCTTAGGCCCATTCCCACACACATTCAGGGAATCAACATGAGGGAGATGAGTCTACGTACCAGCCTCAACAACATCACCATTTTTTACCAGATCAACCTGAGAAGAAACTGCATGATCCTGTGCTGCCACCTGAGAGAAACTCCTTTGTATTTTAGATTTCTTCTCAATCGTGTAATGCTGATTTGAAGCACCTTTCCACCATGAAGCCAAAAAAATATTTTTCTCTAATGCACAATGTTCAGCTGCATGACCAATTTTAAAACATCTTCTACACCTAAAGGGAATCCCTTCATAGTCCAAATTTTGAACCCAACAACCCTTAGAAGATTTGATTAAGATCTCAGTAATAAGCCCTTTTGAAACATCCAAATCAACCAAAATACAGGCAAAGGCGGAATGAATAACATCAAATGATTCTTCATCCACCATTAGAAAATCCACAAGAGCACCTCCCACTTCCTTTTGTGTGTGAGAATTTACACCTTCATGAAATTAGGATTAACAACTACAATTCTATGAAAAGAAATAACAATTTAGCCTAAAGAATTGCAATTAAACTCCATGACATCTCATGGCTCTCTAACTAAGCTTTGTTGAAAGAGCTCTCAGCCTTAATCTCTCTCAAGGACAATCCTGGAATGAGAAATTGATACAAAAATGCCTAAATCTAGCTCAAATTCTCAAGATATGTGTGCTTTTCAACTCAAATGCTTATGATTATGCTCTTAAAATGATCAATTTGCTATGAAAATGCTCAATATGCTCTCAATTTCTCACAAATTTCCTATAGTAATGATGCTATGCATTCAAATTTTCTAGGATATGAAATGCATACAAAATGGCTTGTATTTATAGCAAATTCCCAAGGGTAGGGGGTAGAGTGAATTGACCATGAATAAGCCTTGGTTAGGTGAAAGGCTTTGAGATGGTTTCAAATGGGGGGACAATTTAATGGTTGTCCTCAAAGGGTGGGACAAGAAGGCAATTTGAGTGATTGAGATTCAATTCTGAAAATGATTGATTGAGGTTCAAAGTTATGGGTGATCCATGTGCTTTGTGTTCTCAATTACTATTAGTTGCTCAAATTATGTTGAAAGATATTTAAGATTTATTTAATTCAATCAATTAATTAAATTAGCCATGTAGGGGAATAGGTTGGATTTAATTTTTGATTTAAAACTATACAATTAATTGATTAAAATCAATTATATAATTTTGATTGATCCCTTTTAGGCTGATATTTGATTATTTGATGTCATTATTAATTAATCCTTTGATTTTAATTTGATTTTGTCCAATTTGCTTGATAAATGTCCATTTGAATTATTTTGATCCATTTTGATGCACTTTGATGAGATTTAGTGTAATTGGCTGAGATTTGCAGATTTGGATGATTAAGAAATATCTGGTCAATTTTAGGTGTCTACAAATGCCCCTCTTTAAATTGATGTGTGAAGCGCATTGATTCAAAGAAAACTTGATGTCCTGATCATTGATTTGATACTTATGTTTGATTGATTAACTGATGCAAAACCTATTATTGATAATTTGATTGATATCCTGATGTGAAATTGGATGCAGAACTTGATGTGAAAACTGATGTGAAACTTGATGTGAAACCTGATGTAGAACTTGATGTGAAACCTGATTTGGAATACCTTACTGATAAAGTTTGAATTTTTAATGCCCCAAATTTGATGTAAGATATGATGCAGAATCCTAATTTGATGATATGATGATGCCCCCTCAGAAATGAAAACATTTTGATGTTTGGATGTCAAAAATTGGATGAAACGGATGATAAATAGATCCAAGATGATTTCATTTCTGATAAACAATGATGTTGAAAAAGATGTCAGAAGATGCCCCAGTGTGCAAAATATGCAATTGAGTCCAACTGGGTCAAAAAATCTTTAAAATTAGGGTAAAATAGCTTAAATAGGTTGAAAAACCCAAATTTACTATTCATTTCACTTTTTACTATTGAGATTTTGCTCTGATCCTGTGACGATTGATAGCGATGGTGGTCCCCATACAAGAGCATCGGTTTGAGAGAGCATGCCTTTATCAGAGACCTCCTGACTACAGACCTCTGGTGAGTGATTTTAACCTTCCTAATGCATTTATTGCCCCATTTAATAGCATTTATTGCATTATTTGGATGCTTTTTAGAATAGAATATTTAAAATGTCACGTAGGAAACTTTAAAAGCTACCTAGGCTAGTAAAACGCCGCCTCCGTGCGTTAAATAGCCACGTAGGAACAATCCACAACTGCCTAGGATCTAGGTCAAAATGTGCAACCCAATTATTTTAACGCCGCCTATAAAACCCTTCGCTAGTTTAGGATTCTGAAGTCACGTAGGAATGTTAGAAAGCCACCTAGGACTTTAAAAGGCCACTTAAAATGTAAAGCGTCACCTCCGATGTTTAAAGTACTGTGTGTGAGATTTTCAATGTCACGGGGCTAAAAAGCTGCGTACACTTAGTCAAGTGTCGCCTATAAAGAATTTTGAGTAAAACCTGAGATAGACAGGATAAATTGCTTTTGATTGATCATCTGGATGACTTGATTGATTTCCAAGCTAGAAAATGTGATTCCATGATGTCACTTAGTGTTTAGGATATTAGAAAAAATCATACCGATGAATGTTTGATATGCCAATTAGATTGATTAAAATGATGCCAAATTGATCCTTTTTCAAGATCTAGAGGTTAGGAACAATAGGTTGATGCGCTCAAAATAGAGCAAGGATATATTTAATGTGTTTGATTGACTTAGAATGATCCACCAATAGAAAGAACTAATATAATTCACTTTGTTTCAAAATGTAGGATCATTACTATAAATTGCGAGTACGAGGTGTGGTTTCTTAGATATTTGATTTAGTCGACGAGTTGACCATCCCTGAGAGACGTACGATCGAGATATGTGGTCTCATTTTCCTCCTTGATCTCCCTCGGTTTCACCTAAACTGAGGTTTGTTGACAGCTATGGCAGAGCAATGGCACTCTGACCATAACACTTTCCATCTACCCCTCGACGAGATGACTATCATGCCAGAGGACGTATGTAGATTGCTAAGGATCCTGACTCATGGAGAGTGGGTATACTATGATTCAGTCTACGATGGTAGTGTATGTAGATGGGTGTTTGGAGACAACACCATTGAGAATGACTACATTACATGGGCGCAGTTTGCTACATTTCCTACTTTACCAACATTACTAGGAGCAGTTATCGGAGGGTTGTTGCTTCCAGATAGGAGAGGTCTTGGCTTTGCATTCGGATGGGGCCATATATTGGAGGAATTGATTGCACATCCTCAGAGATTCAACTGGTGTTCGTGTGTGTTGGCCCAGCTTTACCATGATTTACATGAGATTGTATATACAGGCACAGCGCATCTATCTCAGCAGGTGCAGTTCTATTACAGATGTGGACTTGGGAGCATATCCCTATTGCCAAACCTGTCTCAGCACAAGTGCGGGCCTGAGGTTATCCATATGCATTTTTGTATGATGGTATGCTTGTCCAACATCATCTGGGAAAGGTTGAGTTTTGGCATCGTACTATCAATAATATTGATCAGGTCGTATGGAGACCATACTTAGGATGTGAGGGATGGGGAGAGGATGATGATGAGTTACCTTATATGTTTTCCCCTTGGTGGATGATTGGTCGATCACCACTATGTATAGAGAGATTTTTCTTTGGGAGAGTGCTCTGTCAGTATGGCCGAGTATAGGGTATGCCCCAGGGTATGGCACTTTATGCTAGGGTACAAGCAGAGCAATCCATGTGGGGAGCTCAGGTTGATTATCAATTTTCTTGTGCACATATTGAGCATCTCGGGCATATCATATGGGATATGATGATACATGTAGTTGATGCAGGTATGTCCGCTGAGTATCAAGAGTGGTTCTCACGACACAGGTTCCTCAAATTCACAGATCCAGCGGAGCCTATTCCTGATGTTGATGATCTATCAGATGATGACAATGGAGATGATGATGATGATGGAGATGGCAGGAGACCTCAAAGATAGAGAGTTCAAAGAGCACCTAGGGTATAGAGAGTTGCAGGACCTCAGATGTGGGGTGGTCATGCTAGGGGATGAGGTGGTGGGTTTAAGCAGCCTAGACCGAGGCGAGTGTAGGCACAAGAACCTCCCCAGAGACAGGCTCATGGCAGATTTGGTGCAGAGTGGGCTAGGCAGAGACACAGACTAGTTTAGGTTGCTAGACAGGTCCCTCTATAGGTTCCATTATAGGTAAAGGATCCACAAAGACCTCCATCTTGACAGAGACAGGTTGATCCTCAGATAAGTTCATCACAGGTACAGAGTGGACCGTATATACATGCTATACCACAGGTACCATTAGCACCACAGGTACCACTAACATCATAGGCACCTCCAGTTCCTCGTATTATGGATAGCTTAGTTCAGGATGTGAGAGGATTACAGGTAGGGATGACTACAGTGATAGGTTGGTTGGATCATGTTACGACTATGTTGCAGTAGTTTTTGTCTACTTTAGCTCAGTTACCTACCAGTGCTAGCACTAGTCAGGCACCACCTTCCACATAGGATAAATTAGGTGACATGGATCCCGATGGTGTAGGAGGTTCAGGTACAGGTATCGTGGGAGATGGATCAGGTGCCCCTGTTGGTTCATGAGATAGATAGAGATCTATGATATCCAGATATTGTATTGATGTACCGTTTGGAGTTTTGATCAGGATTTGATGTATGGATTATTTTGTTGATGTATCTTTGATATACATATTTTTTATAGACATTTGATGATGGACATTTATATATGATGATCTTCCATTGATTCTCCTTTGATGATGTTGTTGTGAGATTTCTTTTATGAAAATCTACATGATTCTATGATGCATTTACTTTTATTATTCTATGGATGCAATGTCTTAGAGTATGACATAGATAGATGGATGCAAATGATGTTAATGCAACTTATTTGTATATGATTTGTTGATTTTATCATGATGTATGATTTAATGCAATGCAATGATATGGATGCAATACTTAATGCAATGGTAAAATGAATGCAACTATCTTTTTTATTTTTATTTTTTATGTATGCAACGTAATTTATGAAATGCAATTCCTAAATGATGATTGGATAAATGACTAATGATTAATATTTCTTTTCTTTGATATTCTCTTGATATGAATATATAATGATTAATGATTAATGTTATGAATGCAAAAGATAATCTCACATTGATGATTTGAAACCATTGAATTGATGTAACGCCAACATTAATTAACCCCCTCAAACTTGGAAAAAATGCTAAAAAGAAAGGCCATTAATCTAACATGAAAATGCAATTAATCTAACATGAAAATGTAATGCAGCTAATTTTCCTTGAGGTTTGCAAAAGAAATACAAACAAAGATATATTTTCATCATTGAGCGTTGTGGAACTAGAAGTCGATACAATCCTTACTGGTGCCACTGCGACCATAAGGATATGAATATGGCTTTCATCTCATTTGGTAACCTTCTGTAAAACCGAGTACAACCCTCACTAGTTGAATGACCAACTATGGGAGTATGAATACCAGTTTAATCAGATTCAATGTTGCATGTGGATGTTGGTATTAAGATATTGAAGATATAAATATCCAAGGTATCCTTTTGCGTGAAAAAACAAAGTTTAACCCTTCTTCCTATATGAATGTCCTCGATGGTTCTTTGATGACCATGTCCTTAGATGAATTCACACAAGTTAAAGCATCTTCCTCAAAATAGTCACACAGAAGTTAATAAAACATCATGTCTTCATCATCGCCAACCTATTTGAAACATCATTGATTAGCTAAAAAGACATGACTCAAAAAATTCAATGAAAAACTCATCAAAAAATTCAAGTATTTTGACATGTATCATGATTTTAAAAAAGAATTCCAAACATGTTGATCATTTAGGGTTTGTCAATTTTTAATCCTGATAAAATAAGTCAATGAAACTCAAGGATCATGTTGTACGATCAAACTATTTAGGGTTGAACAATGATATCAATCAAAGGTTCCAAAATTATCTCTCCTCTGAATCTGAAAATATGCTTCCATTGTGTAACCAAAATTGTGCACTTTTGAATCCGTTTAGTACCAAAATTCATGATGTTTGCCTACAAGTGATAAATGTGACCAATGTGAAACTGAGGGTAAAATGGAACCTAAAATGCAACAATGCAGCTGTGAGACTTTATTATGACTTATGCACAAATGACAGATGCAATGAGGATGTACAAGATGAGATGATGAAATTCAATATGTAGAAATGTGAAATTCAATTTTCTCCTTTTTCTGATTTTCCAATGTTTTTGGCTTTTGATCTTTTCTGATTTTTTTTGTATTTTGATATTTTCTCATTTTTTTGGATTTTTACCATTTCTCATGTACAAAGTTGATGTTGACTCATCTGATACTCTCAACTGATACTCTTTCCTCTGATACTCTTTCATCTAATCAGGTGTGAAACCTCTTAAGATGAATACTATTGATGGGTTCTTGCAATTCATCAACAATCGACCAATTTGTAAGTCCTTGTTCCAAAAGAAGAAACAATGACAAAAGGACCAAGCCAATTTGCTTCCCACTTTCCTTTCTTTTCTCTATTAGCCTTTTTTTTTGGATTTTCCCTCAATACTAAATCTCCCACTTGAAAGGTTGTTCATTTAATATGCTTTTTATAATTCTGTGAGATTTGATTCTGATATACTTTCAAATGATCATAAGCTTGAGTTTGGTGTTCCTCCAACAATTCCAATTATTGAAGTTGGGTGACCCTATAATCCTCATCCATAATTAATCCATGCAATGACACTCTTAGGGATGGTATTTCAACTTCTAAGGGTAGAACAACTTCGGCCCCATAAACCAATGAAAAAGGTGTAGCTCCTGTCGGGGTGCGAATACTAGTTCTATAGGCCCATAATGCTGGATTGATTTGAAGGTGTCAATCTCTACCTAACTTACCAACCGATATTTTAAGGATTTTGAGGATATTCTTGTTAGTAGCTTTTGCTTGTCCATTGCCTTGGGGATAGTAAATGGATGAATAATGATGAGTAATATGGAATGTGTCACAAAGTTCATCTGCATCCTTGTTCCCAAACTGTTTTCCATTATCTGTAATGATGATGTGAGTAATTCCATATCTACAAATGATATGATTAAGGATGAACATGGAAATTTGTTTCCCCATTGCAGTTGTTAAAGGGACAGCCACAACCCATTTAGTGAAGTACTTTGTTGTGGTGAGAATTTACTTATGTCCATTGGAAGAAGGTGGATAAATCATGCCAATCAAATCAAAACCCCATTGGTAGAATGGCCATGGTGTGACAAATGGGTGTAATTCTTGCACCGATACATGGATCATGTCTCCATGGTATTGAAATTTTGCACAAACTTTTACAAACTGACAAGCATCTCTTTCTAAGGTTTTCCAAAAGTACCCCATGCGTAGGATTTTCTTAGCTAGGTTTAAACCACTCAAATGTGACCCACAAATCCCCTCGTGGACATCTTTTAAAGATAATTTGTATTCATCTTCCTCTAGACATCTAAGGATTGTTCTGTCAAGACCCTTATGATACAATGTGTCAGAAAGGATGGTATAATGAGCCACTTGTCTTATAAAATTTCTCTTTTGAGCATGGGTTTGGTCTATAAGTAAGGTTTGGTCTTTTAGGTAGGCATAAATGGGTCCATACCATGGTGAGTCATGTCCATTTAAAAGGGAAATAATTTCGGTATCAGGTAGGTCAAATGTTGGTTTAACCAATTCTTCCACCAAGAACTTATACCTCGCATTTTGATTGGGCATTTGAAACAAAGATGTCAAGGTAGCCATTGCATCCGCTGCTCTATTCTTGTCACGTGGGATTTGTCCAAAAGTAATCAAAGCAAAGTACTTTTTCCAATCATCCACCAATTTCTTGTAAGGCGTCAATTTTTCATCCTTGGTATTATATTCATTATTGACTTGATTGATGACTAATTGAGAGTCCCCATAGACTTGTAATTCTGTGAAATTCCATTCCAAGGCCATCTTGATACCTATGACCAAAGCTTCATATTTCACAATGTTTTTTGTACAAGGAAACAATAACTTGTAATATTTTGGGATTGTGTAACCTTGCGGTGTGATCAAAAGAATGTCTGCTCCACTACCATTTTGGGTGTAAGATCCATCAAAGTATAAATTCCATGTCTTAGCTTCCACATTAATAATCTTAGAATCATGAAACTCCACTTGAATTGGATGTGTAGACTCTAAAGGATATTCGGCCAATTGATCTATAGTAACTTGACCTTTGATTGCTTTCCTATCCATATATTTAATGTCGAACTCACTAAGCACCATTACCCATTTTGCTATTCTCCCAGTTAGAGTTGTTTTGCTAAGTAGATATCAATGGATCAATTTTGGCTATTAGCTTCACCTTATGCATCAACATATAATGTCTTAACTTTTGAGAGGTAAATACCACTGCTAGGAAAGCCCTTTCCATGAAGCTATAGTTTAATTCATAATTGATCAATGTTCTAGTCAAGTATTAGATATCTCTTTCTTTTCCATCATTATCCTCTTGTTCCTAAAGATTTTTTCATTGCTGATATATAGAGTAATAAAGGTTATCCTTGAATAGGTGGCATCAAGATGGGTGGATTCATCAAGTATGTTTTCAACAATGTAAAAGATTTATCGCACTCCTCATCCCATGTAAAGATGGTGTCTTTATGTAGCAACCTTGTGAATGAATGGCACTTTTCCGCCAATTGAGAGATGAACCTCCTTATAGATTGAAGTCTTCCTTGAAGTGACCTCATTTGACTAATATTCTTTGGAATGTCCATATACATTATTTCTTGTACTTTTTCAGGATCTACTTCAATGCCTTTTGCAGAAACAATGTACCCTAAGAGTTTTTCGGATTGTAACCCAAAAGCACACTTCTTTGGGTCAAGTCTCACTTTGAATTGTTCTAGCATTGTGAAAATATTTTCAAGTATGGGTAAGTGATCTTTTCTTTCATGTGACTTAGCTAAAATATCATCCACATAGTCTTCTAGGAAGGTGTGCATCATATCATGGAAAATGGTAGTCACTACTCTTTGATAAGTTGCTCTGGCATCTTTGAGACCGAAGGGAATCACATTCCAACAAAAAGTACCCCATGGACATGTAAAGGTTGTCTTCTCTTGATCTTTAGGTGCAATGAAAATTTGATTATATCCACTAAATCCATCCATAAGTGAAAACATAGAATGACCAGCAGTTAGATCCACAATAGCATCAATGCTAGGTAATGGAAAGTCATCTTTTGGGAAAGCAAGGTTTAAATCTCTGAAATCCATGCAAACTCTTATGGATTTATCAGTTTTAGTAACTGGTACAATGTTGGACATCCATTCTACATATTCAATTACTCTTATGAATCCCACCTTGAGTAACATTTCCAATTCTGCTTTTACTAAAAGGGCTACATGTGGATGCATTTTTCTCAATTTCTTCTTGACGGGATTTACTCCAGGTTTCACATTAAAATGATGCATTATGAAACTTGGATCCAATCTGGGCATGTCATCGTATGACCATGCAAATTTTATTTTCTTTTCTTGAAATAATTCGATGAACTCTTTCCTCTCCAAGGGACTCAAAGATATTGCCAAGTGAATAAATTTGGGATCCACTTCGGTACCACTGTTAACTTTTTCTATGGGTTCAATGAGTATAGGTGATATTTCATCTTAATGTGTTGGTAAGGTGTCCAAACTCTCTTCCCTAGGTTCCATAGTTGGGTCTTCATCTTCAAAATCATCCTTTATTTTTACTTTTTTTGGGTCTAGCACTGCCACATGGTGGTTTTCACCACTAGACCTTCTCATTTTTTTGTATTTTTTCTTTTCATTTTGTGGATTGAGAGGTTGAACACCTGCCCCTATCATCATGTCCAGAGTGAATTCATTGATGGAATAATTTGGTTCAACCACATTTAGGTATAAGGCCATTGCATTGTCATTTGGGAAGTATAGTAAGTCATTTGGCTCGGAAAGATCCCAATCAATAAGTTCAGGGTGAATTAAGGACAAGGATTCATTAGATGGATTATCATTTGAAGGCTTTAGGGACATGACTTAGTTTTATGGTTCATACATTGTATCATCAAGGTCTATGACATGTGCCTCTTCAAGATGGTCCATGGAAAAAGGATCAAAATCCTCTTCACTAGAGTCCTCTAATATTTCCATGGGAAAGAAAGCGTGTGGATTAAATACTAGGTTAGAATCTCCCATCCACGAAGGTACCCAAGGTTCACCTACCCATTTATTGTAAGGAGGTGCTTGTTCTACATTGGATTTTTGAGGTTCACTTGATGTTTGAATAGAAGTCAAACCTTGAGTCACATGTTCTTGATTCTCAACTTTAGGAGGAGTTGCATAAGTATGAACAACATCAACCTCTATGTCATGAAAATATTCTTCGGAAAAGGAATCCCTAGAATCATCTTCACTTTTGGAGCCTACCATGTGTATATGTGCATGAAAATCATGCATGGGACTTGAAATTTCTCCTTTATGCTGAAAAACTATGCCGACTTTCTCTTCTTTTGCTCTCCAAACTGGTTCAATAAGTTCTAGCAACCCTCTATGTCAAACTCCTAAGGTTCCTCTTCCCTTATATCCCATTTTATTCATGATATCAAATCCTTTGCCATATTGATCAATTTGGGTGTTGATATGTTGCACCCTTTCAATGGGATTATTTGAATTATCCTCCTCCTTATAGAGCCATTGAATACTTCATTATCCTCTTTTTCCATTTCTTGTTTGTCACATTCTCTCACAAAATGAGAATTATATTTGTGAGGTTGATGATTTTTGGATGGCTTCCCATGTGTCCTTGGAGATGTAGGTAAATCAAATAGGGAGATGGAATATTCCCCTACCCCTTTTGAGTGAATTTTGCATTGTTTCTCAAATTGGTTCATCATGTCACTCATATTTTGATAATGATCCTTCTTAGCTTGTTCTCTTTCTTCCTTAGTAGGTTTTGAAGTTTCCATTCTCAATGTTGAAGTCTTGACTGAATTATCATTTGAATTTTGACCCTCATAACTCATCTTTTCTTTTCCCGTAGTTGATGTAGTTGAGTTAGTTTGATTAGGGTTGGAAGTTGATGTAACATTTGATGTTGGCTTTGAACTTTCCTCTTTATATTTTTCCATGGTAATATCAGGGATGAATCCTTCCCTATTATGAGGTATGTATAGTTCGTGACTTGGCTTCAAGGCATTGCAATATTGAAATGGATTTGAATCTCCTCCAATCGTAATCTTTTCCCCCATGTGTGGAAATTTTATACATTGGTGATAGGTAGAAGGTACCGCTTGCATTTCATGTATCCATGGCCTTCCCAATAGGATATTGTAAGTCAATTTCATATCAAGGACCTGACATATGGTATTCTTTTTTATAGGTCCCACTTGAATTGGTAGAATAATCATACCCTTGGAAGATCATTCCTCCTCATCATAATCCTTAATGGTGATTTACTTTTTAGGGTCAATAGAAGACTCAGTTAACCCTAGTGACTTGACAAGGTTTAAAGTGAAAATATTAAGACCAAATCCCCCATCTGTGAGAACTCTCTTGACCATATGCCTTTGGATTAGCACTTCTATGTGCAAGGGTAAGTTTTGAGGATGTCTGATAGACATATCATCTTGCTCTAAAAATGAAAGACAATGAGGAGCTATGAGATGTCCTACCATGTTCTGAAATTTATCTTCCTCCAAGTTTATAGGAACGGTGGTCTCAACTAAGGCTTTTTCCAAGATCTCCTTGTGATTACGAGATAATTTCAACAACTCCAAAATTGATATTTGTGCTGGAGTCTTTTCTAATTGATCCACCAAACTATAAGGCTTTGTTGTAGGTGGTATTTTTTTAGCCAAAATAATTGGTGTTTTGGGACCAATAGTAATAGGAGTACCCCCTTGTAGGGTAACCTTTGAGGCTTTCCCCCTTGTGATGGCATTAGATGTTTCTACTTTAGATTTATCTTTGATCACCACAACATTGATAGTACATGTCAGGATATAGCATTGATAGTATTATCATAGGTATGTGCAAAGTTAACATTAGTATTGCCTCTCACGTTGTTCCCATTGTTTCCTCTATTTTTTGAATTGGAAGATTCTCCTTTTTCATGTTTATAGAAAGGAGTCTTAAAGACCGTGTGATATTCATTAGTTTGAGGGCCTTCTACCTTTATCACACCATTGTCAATGATATCTTGTACCACATGTTTGAGATGCATGCAATCATTTGTCTTATGTCCCCAATTTCTATGGTACTCACAATGGTTATTCTCACTCCACCAATTTGGCTTGATTTGAGGTTCATGTGGTTGAGCCCTTGGTAGGTCAATACATTTATTTTCAATAAGTGTCCTTAATGCATTTTCCAATGGTTCACCCAAATTAGTAAATGTCCTTTTGGGTGTAGGTGCAAAGAAAGGTTTAGGCTTGTAAGCCCCTTGATTATTCCCAAAGTTGTTATTAGTGTTGTTGTTGTTGTTAAAGGGCACTTTGGGTGCTTGATTCAAATTATTGGCTTGAAGTGAACTTTGGGTGAGATTGAAAGGGGTGGCCTTTAAAGTATTTTCCTCTACCACTCCATCATTGACCACTCCTTTATTGTTGTTATTTCTCATCAAAAACTGGTTGTTGTTAGGGGTATTGCGATTTTGATTGGTATTGGAGGTATTGTTGTTGTTGTTATTCTTGTTATCCTTGTAAAGTTTAATTTCTCCACTTTTTACCAATACCTCTTCTATTGTTACCCCATTCTCAATTAGGTCTTGGAATGACCTAGGACATTGTAGCCTTAACCAATAGTTCATTTCATTATTCAATCTATTCACAAAGATATCCATCTTCTCCTTTTTGGGTACACTTCGAGGGTATGTAGCAAATACCGCTCTCCATCATTGTAGGAAAAGTAGGAATTGTGTGATGAAAATGTCACACTTCTATGAGTCATTCCATCTAGGGTTGCTCAAGAATGAGGCCTCAAATATCTACTCATAGCTCTCTAGTCATGGAGTGAAAAGGTTTGTAATGGAGGCCCTTAGATTGACCTAGTTGTTCCCATGCAAGTACACCATGAAATGAGAGATTCAATACATGAAAATGATATCTACTCTATATGATAACAATGCATGAAAAGAAATTAATCTAAATGATAACAATGCATGATTAATCTATGAAAGGAAATATGCAA
>MU225863.1:4442689-4454740 GCA_018584345.1 Thuja plicata
TGTTAAGTCTACCCTGTTAAAGGATTTACAAACTGATTCAACTGTTAGGATGAAACAGTAGATCTTGACTTACAACTTTATTGCTGATAAGATCCTTTGAATACTGATCACCTTCTGTGATAGATATAGCTATTCTGTTCCTTTGTGAAAATGCTCTGCTCTGCTGCCTTATTGCAGTCTCTGCTTATTACTCTAATTTCCACTTTCGCACTTTTTCACACTTCAAATGGTATAATACATTACATATATATACCGTTCCCATAATTACAATTTGCAAGGTCGGCCAAATACAAAATAATAACATAAACTTATTCCTAAGTCGGCCTTTCATAAGTAAACAAAATATTGCTGAGTCGGTAGAAGCTCGGGTTCCTCAAGCTGGCTCGGTGATCTTCTAATACTCGGCATCCACTATAATACTCGGCATCGTCATGCTCTCGGTAAGAGTAGAAGCTTGGTCCATACTAGTCCCAAAGTGTAGCTTGGAACTCGGTAGCCGCTGGTGACTCGGTAGCTATAGTGTCACTCGGTAACCACTAGCGACTCGGTGGTAACTGACTTCTCGGTTGGCTTCAACTGATGGCTCAGTAGTTACGGTGAATCTCGGTGACTACCGTCTGCTCGGTGCATGTTGCTCTTCTCGGTAAACACTGCTGAACTGTTCATATGCTCGGTGACCACTGTTCTGCTCGGTTTGAACTGTTTACCGCTGAGCTTTACAAAGTGATTACTAAATGCTCGGTATAATCTGTGGACTGAGTGATGAGCTCGGTAAGCATACAAAATTGAATAAGTGTTTTCACTGATGACAAATATAACATAATTCCAACAAGGCTCCCAATGAGTAGAAATCCACTCATGAAGTTTCGGGAGACTAGGCCAAAACCCTTTGAACCTGCAAATTAAAGCATGGGAAGAAAAAACAAAGATATTGTGGTCGATAGCCTCCTCCACATCCTCATCCACAACAATAGAGATAGGGAAAGAGACA
Source organism: Thuja plicata (assembly GCA_018584345.1). NCBI lineage: Eukaryota > Viridiplantae > Streptophyta > Pinopsida > Cupressales > Cupressaceae > Thuja > Thuja plicata. The sequence continues at coordinate 4,443,681 of MU225863.1, forward strand.
GGAACAGAAACATGGATATCCCCCATTTTCAACACGGCATCAACCCTTGCAGAGGGCTCCGCAAACACCACATGAGGGCCCTTACCCTCACCCATCCTCACGAAGGCAGGGGCAGGAACCCCAAAATCCAACAAAGGAGCAGCATTCACTACAACAGCCGAAGCACCCAGAATGACATCATGCGTTGCACCCACACCACCAGCGGAGGAGGGCAGAGGCACAACGCCAACAACTGAATCATCGGCGGTAGCAGGAGACCGATTACCAATAGTAGGATTGGAAGCGGCGAGAGGAACCCTAAGCCCAACGGCAACGGCAACGGAAGGAGACATCAGAAGGAAAATATTAAATCTAATGGGTAGTTATTTTATGCAAAAGTGTGTGTTTTTAGATAATATAATAAATGTGGTAATCTTTCATTTTTAGGAAAATGCATGAAAGTTTTCACATGATTTTAAACAAGAATTTGTTGTTGCAAAACTCATATATAATTCCATCATCAATATTATCTTTTTCAATATATACATTATACTTTACATTGTGATTAGATTATGTAGAAATGTGGTATTAATATTGCATATTTAAAACAATTAAGGATTAAGTTCATTTTATTAAAAATTTAATGAGTAGTTATTTTATGCAAAAGCATGTATTTTGGATAATACAATAAATATGGTAATGTTTCATTGTTAGGAAAAATGTATGAAAGTTTTCACATGATTTTAGACAAGAATTTGTTGTTATTGCAAAACCCATATATAATTATATTATTATTATTATTATCTTTTTTCAATATATACATTATACTTTACATGTTGATAAAATTATGTAGAAATGTGGTATTAATATGTCATATTTAAAACAATTAAGGAGTTCATATCAAGTTTGTTCTATTAAATACTAAAGGATAGTTATTTTATGCAAAAGCATGTATTTTTGGATAATACAATAAATGTGGTAATCTTTCATTGTTAGGAAAATGCATGAAAGTGTTCACATGATTTTAGACAAGATTAGTGGATGTGAAAAGATTTAACAATGTTCAATATTCAGGTGAAAAATTTGGAAAATGTTGAGTTAGACACAAATATATGTAAAAATACATTTCCAGATAGAATTATACTTTGGTTGATTTTGTAGAAAAGTATACACTTTCTTCATAAGAAGAAATTTAGTCTCAATATTACAATTTGGTACAGGTGACCATAATTGTTAGAATTATACTTAAATTAGTGGTTAATTTTGTAGAAAAGCATATACTTGCTTCGTAAGAAGAAATTTAGTCTTAATATTACAATTTGGTACAGGTGACCATATTTTTCATATTATATATCAACATGCAAATCATAATACAAAAGGTAGAGATTTTTTAAGGTAGTGTCATTTCTATTTGAGTGAGTCAACTACACTTATTTTAAAAATATTTTATGAAAAATTATAAGAATAGAAAAAACTAGATGGAACATCTCATAATGTTAGATAATTATATAGGACAATCCAAGATGCACAAATCATTTATTAGCTATGTAGGAACCATAAAGTAAATAATATCTAATATATGTGTAATTTATTTCTAGATAAATGTGATAAAGGAGAGAATGATAGAGCTAGAGTATGTGTGAAAAGTATTATTAGGGACCAACCAAATTTTTTTAATGCAACAAATTTTAAGATATGCCTACAATTGTAGGCTAGTGTACAATAAATAATGTTCTATAGGATAAAATTAAACCTCAAAAGTTTGATATTTTTTTAGTTAATTAAAGAAGAAAATATTCTTCCCTGACATGATCATGAAATAATTACTAGATCAACTGATGTCATTGATTTAAGATTTCAACTGCAAGAACATGAACAATATGGATTAGGGAGATTGTCTATTTGTGTTAGTTTTGTATGGGAAGGTGGGAAGAGTGTTAAAATATAAAATGGGTTGAAGAATAAGATTAACTATTTTTTATTAAGTTCAGCAACCTAGCAAGGGGTTTGACCCTTACACAACCATAACCAAAAGGCGTTAAGAAATCAATAGCCATTAACAAAGGTGTTGGTTATAACAATTGAAGGATTTACAACATGGTCAATAATAGACCATTAACAATACACAAGCAACAAAACTAGTAACCCATATCAAGAATGGGGATCCAACCCACTTAGAGTGGGGGGAGAAGAAGGAGAGATTGAAGAGTGATTCTTCCTTCGTCGACGGACAACCATCCAAGTGATACTATTAGTAGGGTCCCCACCATACAGTTGTGGAGCCCCAATTGTGGAAAAGTCAACATCAGGAGCAAAGTGTTGGTACCATTGTACATCAGTCATCTAAGGTTGGAGAAGATCAAGATTAGCAATTAGAGAAGGGTTCGCATAGCCAGAAGGGACCACACTAGTATTTAGAGCTAGATTTAGGTCCACCATATCAAAGGAGGCTAGTTCAACCATTTGAGCATCACCCTAGGGGGTCCTCATTAGCCTATAAAGAGTCCTCAGAGGTAGAATTAGAGGGAGAATCAGAGGCTCAAATGGTCAAATGATCATCATTTGCATCCTTCCACCACATAGTAGCACCTTTAAGATGCGAAAGAGAAAAACTTGTATCCATATGACTAGTAGATAAGCATTTCCGACATCGAAAGGGGAGGCCCTCATAATCCATCGATTGAGTCCAAGACCGCTCCCCAACCATAAGCACCAAATTCCTCAGAAGTGGTGTGGAGATATCCATGTCAACTAAAATGCGAGCAAAAGTAGAGCAGCCCAATGAAGTCATAGCTTCATCCACCTTCAAGAAATGGCCAATAGAGTTACCAATGGCCTCAAAGAAAGAAATCTCCCAAAAATGGATTGGAAGATTGGGTAGACGAACCCACACTAAGCACTCATTGAGTAGTTCAATAAGAGGGTTGAAGGAGATTGTCCATGGTTTGGAAAAAAGAGAGTTATTCCCCCAAGCCCTCAACTTTCTCAACACCAAATCACAGTCTTCAGAAGAAGAAAATGTAGCAAAAACCTCTTTGCACAAGGGAAAAGCTTGATGTTACTAGAGACTAAGGATCACCAAGAACTTGTTAGCTAACAATGCGAATCTGAAAGAGAGGGCTAGAGACCAATAAATCTATAGACTAACCCATGATGTTGGTAGAAATCCACATTATCCACCATATCTGGGCTACACACCACCATAGGGGAGGCCTTGGCACATGAAATAGGTCAAGCTTTCACCTTTGGATGAATAGTAGTAGCAGTTTTGGCAGCATGGGCATAGCTTCGTCCACCACCACCAGTAGATTTGGGGGGGAACCCCATCCCTAACAATCCTAGAGGTAGAAACCCCTCCACCTCTAGCACTAGGAATGACAATACCAATCACTAGCCAAAGCAGTGAAGAATCAAGGGATTAGGGAGGGAAGCCCCCTACTACACCCCTCGAGACAATAGGATAATGGTCCGCCAGTGGTAGCCTCGTCAGCAGCAAGAGTTGCAGGGGATAATGAAGGAACCATAGGACGCTCAGAACGAGCAAGCATTTCAAATGCACTGTGGGTGGTCATTTCAAATGCAGGAGTCGTTCTAGCAATTTTAGAATAAGATTAACTATTATATATTGCACAAGTTTGAAATACCTAAGTGGACACTTGTTTGAGATGTAGAATCAGTGTGAACATGATAGCATGTGTATTTAATGCTCCTCTGATTAAAGAAGAGAAATTTGTTAGTGTTGGTACATTTGGATCATCAGAGGCTTGTATGTTGGTCGGATTGGCTTTTAAGTGAAGTCACAAAAGGAACTCTAGAATCAAGGAAAACATTCTAAAGCTTATTGGTGCTAACGTACAAGTACATATCTCTACACTGCTCCATTTAAACATCAATCACTTGTAACAAATATGATGCTGGCAAATATGATGCTGAAAAATATGATCACAGGTGTGTTGGAAAAAAATAGCTCATTATTTTGATGTTGATCCAAAGGAGGTGAAGCTAAGTGAAGAATGTTATGTCATGGACCCCGCTAAAGCAGTTGATATGGTCGACAAAAGTACCATATTTGTGTCAGTCATTTTGGGATCTACTCTCAATAAAGAATTTGAAGATGTCAAATAGTTGAACGATTTACTCAGAAAAGAAAGGGTAAACTAATTTCTCACATAATTCACACTTTAACCTAATATATGTTGTTTGTTATGCAACAAGAAGCCAAACTAAAATAAAATAAATAATTTTATGTCATTCATTTTTCAAACTAACATCTCTTTCTTGAGAAAAAATATAGAGATTTGTTCATTATTCTACTTGAAAAAATATTATATTAATATATTATAATTAATATTAATTAATTATTGAGTTGGGGGCCTAGCTTGATTGGCAAGAGCTTCTTGTGGTAAAGCACGAGATCACTAGATCTAGTCTCCTCTTAGCCCATGTGGTACAGAAAGACATGTCGTGCTAACGTCACAGGTCACGTTAAAAAGTCTATCCAATGTGGTGTAGTTTAAAAGGGGGGCTATACTTGATTCCTGGTGTGTGTGTGTGTACCTTAATTAATATTATTATATTTATATTATAATTTTCTTATGAAAATTTTAAATTAGGGTACCTTCATTGTTTGCGCTAAGTGTTTTCTATTTTTTTTAGGTTTTGTAATCATGACTTGCCATGACTCATCTTCTCTACACTTGTCAACATCCACACATGTCCACAACATTTCTGCTCTGAAATATTCAACCATCCAATACAAATTGGGAATGTGTCTTTTGACACAACAAAAGAAAAAGGACTTGGAACTTCCTTGGGCTTCGTACTATAGTGGGTAAGGTGTTTTTTGAGTTTAGTTAGGTTATGAGCCATTTCTCACTAATTTATTAAATGTTTTTTTTATATTAAGAAGTAAGAAAATAAGGGTGTTTTCCCTTTCAAAACTACAACCCAAAGGTCTAAAAAAATCACACCAAAAAGATCATTTACAACAAGGTAAAAAAGAGAGTATTAACAACACACTAGTAGAGCAACTAGTAACCCACATCAAGAGGGTAGACAACTCACCCACAACATGGGGAGGAGAATAAGAGTCTAAATAATGATTTTTTCTTCATCAAAAGACAACCATCCAGGCAATACTATCACTAGGGTCCCCACCGCAAGGGGGAGGAACCCTCTTTGTGAGACTGTCAGCAGAAGGAGCAGAGTGTTGACAATGTTGTGCATTATTATCCAAATGTTGGAGTTGGAAAAAGACCAATAGTCACAGGAGGGTACAGGTTCAGGTGGCTAGAGGGGGTCACTCCAATAGCAAGAGGTGGAGTTGAGTCCAACATGTCCGAGGAGACCAAATCAGCTACAAGAGCTTCACCATGAGGGGTTCATCATCTTCCAATGAAGAGTCATCAGAGAAAGAATTGGAGGCCAAGATGGTCAAATGATCATCATTAACATCCTTCCACCAAGTGACAGACCCTTTACAATGCAAGAGAACAATCTATAATCAAATGACTAGTAGAGAAGCATTGCCGACACCGAAAGAGGAGGTCCTCATAATCCAACGATTGAATTCATGACCTATCTGCAACCATGAGAGCCACATCCCTCGGAAAGGGTGTGGAGATGTTAATGTCAACCAAAATGTGAGAGAAGGTTGAGAGGTCCATAGTTGTCATAGACTCATCCACCTTTAAGAAATGGCCAATGGAGTTGTCGATGGCCTTAAAACAAGAATTCTCCCAAAAATGAAGGGGAATATTGGAGAGACAAATCCACACTGGATGCACACTAATTGGTTTAGTTAAAAGAGATTGTCCAACGTTTGGACAAGAGGGAGTGGTTCCCCAAACCCATAGATTTCTCAACACCAAATCTTGGTCTTCAGAAGAAGAAAAGCTCAATGTTACCAGAAATTAATGATCTCCAAGAATTTCTCACCCAACAATGAAGATCTGAAAGAGAAGGCCAGAAACCAATGAATCTAAAAACTAACCCACAACATTGGTACTAATCCACATTATACATCACGTCCAAACCCCACACCACCATAGTGGATGTCTTGGCACAGGCAAGATGTTGAGATTTCTCCTTTAAAGGAATAGTAACAAGAAATTTGGCAGTACGAGCAAAGCTCTATCCACCAGTAGTAGAGAGGTTTTTTTTTTTGGGTGGGGGGGGAGGGGACCCCATTAACGGCCTTAGCAAATCCCAATACTTGGTCTTTGAGAAGAGTACCCAATTTAATATGCTTTTTCCATGTAAATTTATGATTGCTCTAAATTTTTATATGATTTTGAAAGTTTTTGAAGTGTTTTCTACTCTTCTAATACTTGGGTTTCAAACATTTGGGTTTGAAGTTGACCATTATTTTCATATTATGATTTATCGGGTTTTTTTTAATTCAATGGAGGAAAAAACTTATCAATTTTCTTCATTTTTTTGGCATTTGATTTTTGGGTTTTGATCTCTCAAATTATGAATGAATGCTTCTATTGATGACTAAAAATTGAAAAACCATATAGATTATTTTTTTGTCTCTCAAATTATGAATGAATACTTATATTGATGACTAAAATTTGAAAAACTATGTAGATAAATGAAAGCATTAAAAAATATTTTAATCAAATCTGAAATTATTTTAATTATTTGAAGTTCTTTAATTTAAACTATGCAAATCAATAGAAATTAGCAAATATCTTCTAGGAATGAACATCGTACAACCCCATGTTTGCATCAAACTTCATAGAATTATTATTTCTAAAATATTATTAATTTGTCACATGGAATAAACCATATTTGATTTCATGAATAGCAAGATACTTCTGCTACAAATTAACCCAAAAAAATGAGAAAATATGAAGCCTAAAATGTACTACAAGCTCACAAAATTTCATGAAAAACTTCCCAAACTTACAAAACGGGTTTCTTATGATATAATAATTGATTCTACAATGAAATAGCAGCAAAATACAACCTCTAAAATATCACTAAAGTCTCCAACAAATTTTTATTTTTAAACCCAAGAACTTTTTACAAACAAACTACAAATCTGAAGAAATCTTAAATTTGCATAGCAAAATGATAATCTCAGAATGAGATTAATTCTTGACTCCCATCTTAGATCACCTAATAATACTTTGAATCTTGTCCTTATATCACCTAGAAACTTTCAAACTTTTGTTTTATACTCTCCTTCTCCACTGGTTTATCAATCACGAAAGAAACAAGCAAAAGCTTCGATAAAACATGCAACAACAATCCCTCCAAAATGGAGCCTAATCCATACATATATGAAATCGCTTTCAAAACTCAAATTAGACTTCAAAATATTCTTCTTAAGGAAATGAATCTGTCATTTTTCCAAGTGTCTCCTAACCTCCACAAACACCCCATGAGTTGCCAACTTTAACAAAAAAGTCGATTACCTCTGAAGTCGACAATTAGTTCAAGTGAAGTTTCCCAAATAATTCATGCCAAAAGGAGAGAAGATATTTAAAATGAATATCTTTTGAGAAGAAAAAAAAATTATAACTTAGCCAAAGATACCCAAAGATGCCAAGGAATAGGACTTTATTTAATATTAATTTGTTGATAAATGTGATTTGTATCAAAACAAATAATATATTAAATTATATTTTTTATAAACTGCTAATTCTAGATAGTGTGGACTTACTATTTTAGTAAGTTTTGTTTTTGGAAAAAGGGGACATAAAAGACAAGTCCTCCCTTCTCAAAAGTGTTTGTCCTCGAAAAATTGTAACCATGATGCCCCAAGATTTTGATGCCAATGTAATCAGTCATATCCAACTACATATCAAATTGTAACCTTGTACTTGTATGATGTTACATCTTCCTCCCATGCATCCTAAAGGTTTCTTTAAAAGTGTACCTACATTTTTTATTAAGTAAAACAGGTTTTAAAGGGTGCCTGAAACTCGATACAAAGCTAAAGATATAACAATAAGTCTTGACATAAAAACAGCGGGAACAAAGATTGAGACAGGCCACAGCCAAGGCCATAGATAAAGAGAACATGAAACCCAAAAAAATGAAACGTTGCAAGAAAAAATAAGACATGGAAGTCCAGCAGCGCAGATGCATCCAGCAAAGGACCAGTAGCCAATACACGAAGCCACAAGAAGGGTCATTTCTTCCCCTTTTGGGATCGAAGGGCCATATCAAACGTGGGCAAACATTTAGATTTTTTCCCTTTCACAGTAGTCCACCCAACATCCACCTCATTGGCCAAACCCTGCTAAGAGATCAAATCGGGAACCGAAACTCCCAAATCCGGAGAGCCAGGAGAAGGTACCAGAAAAGGACTAGGGGCAGCCAACGGGACTGGTTCAACAAGTGAACTAGTAGCCACCAGGACAGAAGAAAACAAAGGAGTGTTGCCAGTGAGAGAAGAAACAACCCCACCTCCATCAGAGACCCGAACACAAGTCTCGATACAAAGAGTCACCACAGGGACAAAGGCAGCAGAAGAAGACATAAGAGAGGTCTCACCAGAGGAAGAGACCTCACCAGACACAAGAACATTGGCCTCAACAACCTCCAGAGCAGAAGAAACCACTTGAGAAAACCTTCAGACAGACGAAGACTTCCCAACAGTGTAATGTTGAGAAGAGGCCCCCTTCCACCAAGAGGCAAAAAAAATTTTAATCTTCTCCAAGCTACACTAATCAGCCACACTAATCAGTTTTAAAACATCTCCCGCACCTGAAGGGGAGCCCTTCATAATCCAGGGATTGGATCCAGGCACCTTTAGAGTGCTGCAGCATAATCTTTTCTGGAAGACCCTTAGAAATGTCCAGATCCACCAAAATATGGGCATAAGTTGGATGAAGAATATCAGAAGAGTCCTCATCAACCATCAAAAAGTCCCCAAGAGCCTCACCCACAACCTCTAACAAAGAATCCACCCAAAGATAAAGGGGGAGGTAGGGAAGCTAAACCCAAATGGGAACCTTGGAGAAAGTGTATGAAGATAGATCAAAGTCAGGGTGCCAAGGCTTCACCATAAGCATAAACCGAACATCCCAACTAAAAAAATGATCACCTAAAATTATTTTCCTATCAGCTGCGTTTTCAAATTTTGCTGTGAAAAAACCCCAAGCCATAGGAAAAATGTGAACAATACCATAAATACTAGGTTCCCAATGTTGAGAAATCTAGGAGTGAAGTTCAGGAAGACTCGGCCAGAAGCCCTTGAACCTGCAGATAAGGCCATGGACCGAGAAATCAAAGGACACCTCATCAATTTCCTTCACAACCTAATCCTCCCGAGGGATAATGATAGGGTTAAAAACCAAAAAATGAACAAAATCATTCTTCCCCCTCGAACCCGAAATCAAAGAAGGCTTAGCCGCAACAAATTTGTGAGCCGACAACGAAGGGGCCGAAGAGCTAGGAACTAGAGCCGCCGCAAAAGGAGCTGAGGAACCAGGGGGCGGAGGATCCGTAGAGCCAAGAACCCTAGCCGCCAAAGGGGCCGAAGAGCCAAGACCTTGAGCCGCCGCAAAAGGAGCGGAGGAACCAGGGATCGGAGGAGTCGTAGAGCCAGGAACCCTAGCCGCCGAAGGGGCTGAAGAGCCAAGACCCCGAGCTGCCACAGAAGGAGCCGAGGGGCCAGGGGCCAGGGTCCGGAGGAGCTGTAGAGCCAGGAACCTTAGCCGCTGAAGGGTCCGAAGAGCCAGGACCCTGAGCCGCCGCAGAAGGAGCCGAGGAGCCAGGGGCCGAAGGAGCCGAAGAGCCAGGAACCCTAGCTGCCATAGTGAATCTTTTACAACAAGTGGTATTAAAAGTGTACCTACGTTAAGTGACTCTGTTTGTAACCCTTTTAATGCATAACCAGGTTTCTCATGCCATCATTCTCCAATTCCCTTCCTCTAAAAACTTATATTTTCTAGCTCAACTCCCAAATTGTATAGTTGCACAAACATTGGAGAACATGTTACAAAAACTCATGCAACTTCTCCTAATGATATAAATGACTTTTGCAACCTATAGGATCGTTACAACATTTAGTGCATCCTTCGTAACAAGTACACAATTTGCAAACAATTACCTATCACTTTCAAAATATAGAAATACTCCTTATAGGAAACAATATTAGCTACTCCAAACTTTTCCTGTGTTTGAACAATGTTAGATGCAATTTTAGGATCTAATCTAGAACAAAAATGGTGCAATTGAGCGATAAAAATTGATTTCTTATAATAATATTTGCTCGTGCTTCATCTGTACATGGCGATCAATGATCGTGTAAGGCATAGCAAGTTGTTGAAGAAAGGTAGCTACTTTGGTGAGTAAGTTAATGATTTCATTGAGGAAGTTTTAAGTATTGGTCAATCTAGTTTAGGTTAGTTTTCCTTTTAAGTAAGAGCATTTGCACAAAGTAGAGTCTTGTTTAAGTGGATTGTTTAGTTGGTCGTGTCATTTTTTTAATTTTTGTTTTTATTTTTGGTGTCTTTTGTTGTATGACTTTGTTGTCATTCAAGGTCTAAGGCATGCTTTTCGAGGTTGTTGAAATGCCGTTGCATTGTCTTCATAAGTCTACATTGTAAGTCAAGTTTCAAATTTTGTCTTACAAGTGATTTCCCTCAACACTTGCATGTGTAACCAGGTCTTTGATCCCTAATTACAAGTCCTTCATTGCATATCAAATGCAATTGTCTCTAAGACCTAATTCCAAGTTTCCTTGCTTTGCATCAAATGTGGTCAGGTCCTTAGACCCGGCGAACATGTTATGTTATTGTTGTTAATATTGATGAACATCAATACAACCAAGATCACCTGCATGCAAGATAGTTACAAAGAAGAAGAAGAAGCAGACAGAAGAGAGAAGGATCCAGAAAGCTATGGCGGCCGATAGGCCAGAGACTGCAAATCCATTGAAACAGAAATAAGCTTCTATTAACTAAATGATTTACAAAAATGATCTCCTTATGAAATACAAAGAGGTGATTCCTTATAAAGGAATACCGAAACCCTAAAAGGGAAACAACAAGAAAAAGAAACTGCCTAAGGTTAGCTGAAGCAAACTAGAGTGAATAGGGAAGTTACTAATTAGATCATAA
>MU225863.1:4456241-4473741 GCA_018584345.1 Thuja plicata
TTGCAAAAAAACAAAGGTTGCATTATTTAAAACGCGTAAAAACCTTTTAAAATGAGGTTTTTTTAATATTTTTCCTCGGTTTCTGTGTCGTACAGCCCAGAAACTAAAAAAAAATTGCCTCAGAGCCCAGTAGTCCAAAATGGACGAATTTTATGTCATTTCTGAGGTTTTGGGGTCCTCTGAGCTCAATGGCAATGTCCGTTTGAGCCCAAAGTGACCATAACCAAAGCTTGCCCCTAAAAAACAACAAAAACACTGGAAAAACTCTCTGAAACCCTCGGAGTCTGACAGCTTCAATAAAACTCGAACAGCCAGCAGCAAGATGGCTCTGATACCATGTTAATATTGATGAACATCAATACAACCAAGATCACCTACATGCAAGACAGTTACAAAGAAGAAGAAGAAGCAGACAGAAGAGAGAAGGATCCAGAAAGCTATGGCGGCCGATAGGCCAGAGACTGCAAATCCATTGAAACAGAAATAAGCTTCTATTAACTAAATGATTTACAAAAATGATCTCCTTATGAAATACAAAGAGGTGATTCCTTATAAAGGAATACCGAAACCCTAAAAGGGAAACAACAAGAAAAAGAAACTGCCTAAGGTTAGCTGAAGCAAACTAGAGTGAATAGGGAAGTTACTAATTAGATCATAATGATTTAAATTAGTAACCCCGATAGACTATTACTCTAACAATTGTTCACCCACACCCTTGCATGTTTTAAGATGTAATTGGGTCCCTTAGACCCGATTACATATCGCCTAGCATCTCACATGTCATTGGGGGTCTAATTCGTGATTACAACTACAACCATCAAATGTTGGTTGAATCTTAGAACTTGGTCGGGTCCAATATATCCTCACCCCGCGCAAATGTAGGTTGGGTCTCAAGACCTGCCTTACATGTCCTTTGCCTTCTTCATGTCATCAAGTTTCTAAGCCTGATAGCATACCCCCTTTGCACATTTGCAGTTGGGTTTTGAAGACCCGACTACATACCATCTTCCATACACTCATGCAATTAGGTCTTGAAGACCCAATTCCATGTCAAAGCACTTGCAATTGGGTCTCGGAGACAAAATTGCATATTAACTTGTGTTGTCTACACTTGTAATCGAGTCCTCAAGGACTTGATTACATGTTGAAGCTTCTTGCACCCCCTTTGCACATAACTTGGTCTACCCTTAGTCATTTTTAACCCATTTCCATGCATGTTTTAAGTTTATCTCCACCGTCGCTTGGGTTTTGTCAAATTCTTGGGATTTGAAGACTTCAAGCACTAGCAACTTTACAACATGAAAACCTCCTTACCAAGGGATGATGTTAATGATTTTGTATCTCCGAGCACAGTTTGCTTTTCGTCATGCATTATGTAATTCAATTTTGACCCATCACATGTAAGATGAGAACATGTAATCACATTACAAGTCAAAATAATTTAGGACTGTAATGTTGAATAAGTCAATGTTAGTTGGATCTCTCCCTCTTTTTTTTTCTCATAGCCTCTCTTTTATAAATTTGAGACTGGTCATTGTAAATAAGGATTTTTTTGCAATGCAACAAAACTCAATGAGTTCGGGAAACATTATGAAACTTTGATTTAGCCTGTAAATCATATTGCAATCAATAAAAGAGGCAAATTGCATTCAATTTTTGTGTAGGAACAAATTGTATGTGATGACATTATTCGACATTGATTGCGAGAATTGTGGTGTTATTTAAAAGGGATTCAAACTTGATTTTGCAGTCTTTGAGTTACTCCTTGTGTTTAGAGTTAATGCTATGTTTTCAGATTTAATCTTGTAGTCTGAGCTGCCTATTGAGCTTGGAACTAGTTTCATATGCTCAAGCTAGAAATAACTTTTAGTATTTGTGTTGCTTTTATGCTCTATGCTTGTGAGATTAAAATGTAATGTATGTTGGAGTCTCTGAGCTGCATGTATATTTCATTTTTGTTTTTGATACTTTATAAGAAGTCATGGAAAGTCTTTGAGCTTTCGTGAGCTTTGTGGTAACTAAATCTTCTACATTGTATTTGAGAGATTGTTGTAATAAAGGATCATCTATTCAAAAGATAGAGAATATGATGAAAGAGAGAGCACCTACTCTAAAAAAAGAGAATATGGTGAATATAACACCCTATTGATTAGCTTAGTGTACATGATCATAGGTCCTAGTTAGTGTTAGTTGTTTTCAATAGAAATAAATAGGGAGGCCTCCCCTTACAAAAAGGTTAAAACTACCATTTTCAATTGGTTTAATCATCACCCAACACCTTTGTTTGCCATGTATTCATTGTTTAACTAGTGTCATTAGGGGAACTCACACAAACTGGTGTATTATTAATCTTGGTTATCATCTTGTTTTTAGATGTTCTTACTATATTAGTCATCTTTTAACAATTGTTTGTAACTAGTTCATGCTCCAATAATGTTCTTCATGTTCGTCTTGTGTTTGGACATTGATTTGAAGGCTTTTAAGTCCATCTTGTTTTTCTCTTTTGGAAAGGAGTTTTTCCTCACGTGGTTTTTCTTATTTTCTTTGTTTGTGAGTGTTTGTACATGGGTACCTCATCAAGCCTTGTTGTCAGGACTCATCTTTTACATCTTTGCATTAGTTTTACACCTCCCTAAGTTGCACTTATGAGGTAGTGTTATTGTCAATAAGGTTATATACCTAGATAATTCATTAGTGTGGACTTATTCACATGTTATATTTACTTGAATCCTAAGAATCTTTCTAGAAGTCTTAGTTGTCCTAATGAGATCTTATCTCATTCACTTTGTGTCCTAGGTCATTTAATGTGTTATGTTAAATGTCTCGTGCCATAATTTTAAAATACATTATGATCTATCTAATTTTATGTGAAGGTACCTCTAGAAATATATGATATCATCTTTGTACATGGTCATCGTTTTGTATTCTTGATTTGGTGGAATAGCATTTTTTGTTGCTTCTCTCGTCTTATTGAGGTTAATTGTTGTTGCAGATTGAAGATCTTAAGTTATTACTTCAATGCATATGATATGCAACTCTTAGGTGATTTCAACATTTCCTATTTAATAGATCATCTCACTAAGCCACAATGTGTGCTCAATGCTCTCATGGGATTGGAGGCATGGAGCGTGGGTACACATATGTCATTTTTAAAGGCATGGGCTAAGCTCCAAACAAAACACACCTTAAAAAAATTTTAAAAAAAGTCGACCTTTTTTTTTTCAAATTCACAAAAATATTGATTTTTTTGCAAATTTATTGTGGTTTTTGACCACAAAATATGCAGATCATGAAGAACAAATGCTGAAAAAATTGCGCAAATCTGTTAGGTTTTCTGATTTTTGAAATTTAGTCAATGGTGCATTTTGTAGGGAGCTTAGCAGCAGCCATTTTTAAATATGATACAAGACTTTATAAATAAGAGTACAGCTATGTTACCTTTAATTATAGCCCTCTATAAATGTCAAGATGTTTATGACCTAAAAACTAATTGAAAGGGAAACAAAGTTTGTTGTGAGTGCAGCCCACATCAATATGAAGACAATCATGTAAGAAATGCAGAAATGGAAGATTATGATTACACAACATTGATCACATGGGAGCTGTTGACTATATTCGCATATAGAAAAACAAAATAAAAGGGTCTATAATAAAGTATGTAGCGACTTATAAGGCAAAGGGTAATCACAACTATTAGAAAATTGGCTGTAGAAAGGCTGAAATGAAGGAAAGAGATGACGTAAACAATGAAAATGAAGAGATTAAAAAATGTAGTAGAAAATAAAACTTGAATTAACATAAATGTTTTGTAATTGGGTATCCAAAATAAAATCGAGATGAAATGCTATTTCAACTAGTAAAGATAAGACAAAACGCTCCTTCAAAAATGTATTGTCGAATTGGTCTAGTTGGCTGCTTGAACATAGGAGGTAACTATATAATACACATTTTAGATCACCATTTAGATCACCATTTTCTGTTCCTTGGCTATCTAACATCCTGATGATGGATAGCATAATGTGAACCAAAATGTTGATAAAAACACAAAATCAAATCCAAAAACAACAGCTATTACCATGCAATAAGTTTATTCTCAATATTCATGAGCTAAAAAGTTCAGAAAATTTACAATGAAGGAAAAATAAGCAAAGAGATAAATGGTCCAACAAATGATTTTTCTTCAACGAGGGCCACAAATTGTCAAATAGTAAATGCAGTAAGGAATTTAGATCAACCCAACGTTGAAATAAGTAATTCAAGTGTAGAAAGCAATAAATTACTTTGAAATCCTTCAGTTTGGTCACTCTAAAGGAGCTATTTACTAACTGACCTTGAAGGTTAGACCTATTTTTACATCAATAATTGTTCCTCTGAAAACTCCGAAGAGACCATCCTATTTAATCCTCCCAAACCAAGGCGTCCTTCTTTCTAGAATATTTAATATCTGCAGCACACCTTACAAATAATGATATCTAATACATGCAATATACCGAAAAAAATTATCAACATATGCCTAATCTGACTGGCCTTGTTCTTAAATTTGCAAGTTCAAGTAATGAAATATATAAGATGGGTATCCTCTGAAACTTATCTTCACCAATATCAAGTTCAATATATTCCCTCAATAAAATATATAATAAATTTGGTGCAACTAGCGTTTCAGATGCCAAAGTAAAAATTTTAAAAATACTCAACTCAATTACCAACCCACTTACTCTTCTCTTATTCATTTTTTGTCATCACAAAAATGCATTGGTTCTCAGGATCTATACCAACATTTATTAATGGCTATATTCTTTTATTGGAATTCTCTAGACTTTGAATGCTGCAGTTTCTTACCTTTCTACAACTATATAAGCCCTGCCCTCCAATTACATGATGAAATCTTATAGTCTTCTCATAACTTCGACAAATAGTAATAATTATTATATACTAGTCTAGAACAATTGTTTGATGCACTGATAATCCTGCCAAATAGTATACCTTTTCCTTACTAGACAGGTCAAGTTCATATTTCCTCAATCTTCTAGATTGTCATTGAATGTTAAGGGGAAGACAGCTGTCTCTGTATTCTTAACGAATTTGAATTTTAGGAAAGAAATATTGATATATTTGGATCCTTAACCACAAATAACAAAACATGTGCAACCACCATGGCCACTGTAGACTGTACCAGAAAGTAAACTGAAAAGAACTTGAGAATTTGTGATAATCGCTACAATGCTGAGATTTATGGCTATGGAATCACTTCAATATTGAAATAAACTCTGTAGAACATTTCAATGAAATCTGAAATGAAACTGTGCTCAAGACAACTGGACAATGAAAGCAAAACTCAGTGAGCATAATACACACTTTGTACCTGGGAAACCCTCAATTCACAAGGACAAACCCAGCTTGATAAGAACCAAATAGCAGTTCTATCCGTCATATTGCTATTCAACAAATAGCAGTTGTATCCTTTTTATTGCTATTCTATCAGCACAAGGAGGATTATCCTGTAATTAATGTTTGTATCCAGTTCTATCCGTCATATTGCTATTCAACAAATAGAAGTTGTATCCTTTTTATTGCTATTCTATGAGCACAAGGAGGATTATCCTGTAATTAATGTTTGTATCCTTACTGTCTACTAGTGTACCCCGGGGATGCTTCCCCCCCCCCCCAAATCCACAACATCTCCAGGACAGGGACGCACCGGGGACGGGGGGGGATGTCATCTCAGCATTTTCGGTGGCGCCACCCATCCGCCTTTGTTCTATCAGAGACGCGGGGACGTCCCGTCGTCCCCGAAGGGAATGTGGGGATGCAAAAGTGTCCCTTGATCCCTCCAAGGGACGCACAGGCGTCCCCCATCAAAGCAAAAGAATAAAGTGATTTTAAAAAAAAAAACATTTTTTATAATGTTTCCTTGCTCGTTTTTAAACCCTAGGGCATGTGGGGCCCATGTCTTGTGCTAAAATACTTGAAAACACTATGTGGCTTCATTTGCATTCATTTTTTGGTTTCTTTGTGTTTGCAACAGCAACAAGAAGAGTGAAGAGCTGATAAAAGGACACTTGTAAGAGTGAAAAGAGTGATTACAAATCAAAGAGGAGTGACAAGGAGCAAGATGAAGAGGAGGAAGATTCTTCACCTTGTTCAAAAGATTTTCAAGGAAAAGGTAGGGTTTCTCACTAATTTTTTGTTTTATTTTCTAATTTTCAAATGAATATTAATTGTTTTGAGTTTTATATTTCTCGTTGTTTCATTTTGTTGTAGTTATTTGAATTTCATTTTTAGATTGAAGTAGATTCTTGTTATTTCATTTCTTAATTCTTTTTGCTTAAATTTTAATTTAAAATTTTGTTGTTTTAAAGAAGGGCATAGGCTGAAAGTTGAAACCATGTATTTATTGAAATTTTTTTCATTTGGTGAAATGCAGTGTGAAAATGAGCTCCGACAGTCATGAAACAAGTCAAAGTGGTGATGAGATGGAATTGGAAACTCATTCTCATAGTAGCCAAGAAGATTATAACCCTGAGCATGATGATGACACCAATGAGGGGGATGAACATGAGCAAACTGAATCTCAATCCACAGATAATTGGCCACCTAGTCCACCATCTACTGATTGCCCCTCCACACTTTTGGCAAAGTGGGCTAGGGGTAACTATGATCCTAAATCTCCTCTTAGACAGTTTGCACAATCAGGTGGTGGCACAAGAAAGTGGAAATGCAACATTTGTGGTACAAATTGGTTTGGTAGCATCACTAGAGTGAATGCACACTTCCTCTTTTGGACATGAAAAGGTGTGGGAGCATGTGCGTTTTTGAAGCTCACTAAAAATTTGCATTATAGAATTGAATTCAACAAGCTCTGGGGTATTCCAGATGACTTGGGAATTGCAATGCCTACTACCTTATCTGGTAGGCAAAAGATTCAGAGTATTCAGCAGTCACATGAGCAGCAATTACAGGGGAGACCACGTATTCCTACTCCTAGATCGCAATCGAGAGCATCATCATTGACAGGGGCAGCCTCGGGACCTTCTTCCACTTTTCATGTTGTGGTTGAAGCACAACCCAACTAGGGGAAACGAAAGGCGACAGCTGAAAGTAACCCCATAGCATATTTATTTAATGTGCGCTTGAAAGAGGAGATAGAGGAATCCATTGGTAGATTCATTTTTTCCAATGGCATACCACTTCATGTAGCTCGATCTCCTTATTATAAGGAGATGATGCAGTTGGTTGCGAAGGGGGAGGACCATCATTTATGCCACCAGGTGAGCAAAAATTGAGGACCACAATCTTGTATAAAGAGTATGCCAAGGTCAATACAACAATGGAGACCATGAGGGAGTGTTGGGAGGAGTTTGGTTGCAGCATTATCGTGGATGGGTGGACAGACATTAGGAACTGTCCACTCATCAATATCATAGTTACATGCTCAGAGGGCCCATTCTTTCTCAGGGCAATTGATTATTCAAGGCATCGAAAGGATGTTGATTTTTAGTTTGACATCCTTCGGAAAGCTATTGAGGAGATTGGGCCACAAAATGTGGTTCAAGTAGTGATAGATGCAGCACCTGTGTGTAGAGTTGCAGGGAGGCTTATTGAAGCAGCACATAGACATGTTTGGTGGACTCCATGTTGTGTGCATGCCATGAACAATGCACTCAAGGACATGGGGAAGATTGATTGGATTAAGGGAGTGGCCAGCGATGCTAGAGATGTGCAGATGTATATTTGCAACCACCACACTTCACATGCACTCTTCAAGAGCTTCATGGAGTTCTTGAAACCAGTTGAGATCAAATATGCATCCTATTTCATTCTTTTGGAAAGAATGCTTGAGTTGCAGGAGCCACTGCAACTCATGGTTATGACGAATGAGTGGAATCAGTGGGATGGGTCCAGGACAGAGAAGGGGAGGAGGGTGAAGGAGATAGTGAAGAGTGATGTATTTTGGAGTGACGCAAAAATACATAGTCTCTATCATCAGTCCAATTTTCCAGGTCATCAGTTATGGGGATGGGGATGCACCTAGCCTTGGAGAGGTGTACGAGTGCATTGATTCTATGCTTGGCCAGATGAGGACAGTTGTGCAAGAGAGGGACCCCATTTTAGCATTCTACAATGAGCACATTTGGCCTATTAATCAGCGCAGATGGAACAGCTTAAACACTCCCTTACACATGGTTTCTTATGCATTGTATCTGAAGTGGTACATGCGTAGGCCTGCTAGAGTTACACCGATTAAGGATGATGAGGTGATTCATATCATTCTACTCATTGTAATCATCTTTATGTCTTATACATCTTTTCATAACTAGCATCTTCTATTTGCCAATAATTTGAATTTTTGAATTTTTGAATTTTTTCAGGTGAGGGTTCTTCAGGTGCATTGATAGGATGTATGACTCTCAGACTGTTAGGACAATTTGCATTGATTGGACCAAATTTGCTACTCTTAAAAGGCGGACATAAAAACTATGGCACAGTAGGATCCACTTTGGTGGTGGACTTGTCATGGACCGAAATCAATGACTACCACACTAGTCATTTGTTTCTTGTCTCAGGTTTCTAGTTCTTCAGCTTTTGAAAGGAACTGGTTTTACATATAGCTTCATCCACTCTCTAAAGAGGAACAGACTTACCTCTCAGAGACCAGAGAAGCTAGTGGTTGTACATAGTACCTTGCATATCACTAACCGCAGGACACGTGTGTACAAGGAGAGCCCAGCAACACAATGGGATGTAGAGTCAGAGGAGCCATCACAAATTGATGAGGACTAGGATGCTTCAAATGCAGGGCTGGTTGGTTTTCCTTTCACGGCTCTTGACCTTGGAGAGTTTGATAGTTCCGGTGATGACGAGTTTATTGACCTCCCGATGGATGATTAGAGGCCTCCTTCACTACATTTTGGGCCTTTGCATTTTGTTTTTGTAGCTTGTACTTGCTTTGATATTCATATCATAATCATGCTACTCAATGTAATCATCTTTATGATTAGATACTCATAATTTTGATATATCATATCTATTATAAATTTATATAATAGAACTCTTCCATTTGCTAATTCGACTATTTATAATTCTATTGTTCAAACTTCAATGTTCAATGTTCATAATTCAATGCAATGTTCAAGTATTTACTTTTAGTAATTCTAATTTACTATTTCACAGTTACTGACAATTGTTTTACATATTGATCTTTATGTCTTAGACTCTTATCCCCCGTCGTCCCCAAAATGAGGCCCCTCTGTCCCCCTTGCCCAGAAACCTGTGTCCCCCAGGGCGGTGTAACTATGTTGTCTACTCATGAATTGAACTGAGTTTGTTTTGTGTTTGCAACTAGCACCCTGTGCTCCCCACTCTTCCAGCATCCAAATTTCCAACCTCCTCTTTTTAATAAATGTTAGTCTTTACTCATGTGCACAGTAGTAGCCCAGCCATCCTCGACATCTCAAAAGTGAAGGTGTTTCAGTTCCCCTTCTTTACTGAGGTCATGTTGTGAAACCGCCACTCTTATCAAACTGCCCATTGTCAAACATGAAACTCGTGAAACCCTTTTTTTTTCTCTCTACTTCCTTTGATTTACTACATCCTCCAAAAGTACTACTCGCATATCATAAACCAAGTCTTCCACTGAGGGTTGCACCAATTCAGCTTCAATCAGCATGGATGGCTCATATAATTGGCAATATTTTACCATTGAATACTAAGAAGAGTTTCAATAAAAGAGGAAGATTCAACTTGAATGTGTACTACCCAACTACCTCTAAGATGACATATGGCTTATACCTTAAAGGGTATGTTTTCATAGCTTTGTCCTTGCATCCATTCTTTACCTAGGGGCAACCATAGTTTGTCTTTGACTTTGAGGCTACACTCTACATGATGTTGAGCATGTCTCTACTTGTATTTCAACCAATTCTTCTCCAGTTGTATCTTCACCTTGAGATCGATTGCACAAATCCTCTTAATGGTTGCTTTTGTCAGCACTGAATCCAATCTTTCTTAGTCACCTTACTCCTCGAGTGCAGTGTTGAGTGGACTAGTCAATGTATATCCCAAACTGTAATATCCCGGGTGGGATATTGTTTTCAAACAACTCCAAAATATTTCCAGAATTTATACAATGATATAACTTGCATCATATACAAAAAAATACCAGAAATAACTAGAAATATACTCCAATTAAACCCTCAGAAATTGTTATTGCATTATACAACAATGGAATTAAAGGAAAATCCATTCTGAAATACAGTATGCAACAGTGAGATCGGAACATGAACCTGGAAGTGCAATGGTGAACTCTACAGTGAATCCACTATGTTGATGAACTGGGGCTACGTCAAATCCACCTTTAAGCCAAAAGGGTTTCCGTCCTCAAGGCTGGATTTGAAAGCTGAAAGCTTCCCCATATCTCCAAGAGACAAATACAATATCAAAACTAAGCATCTTGAAATGAGCTCCTCCTTTTAAGCACAACCTGGTGACTCTTCACCTTCCCATTTCTGTCTTTCATATTCTAGCCCTTTTGTCTCTTATTAACTCTCCTTATAATATTAAATTGACTTTTATAATCTCCCTTTTTAAGTCCCCTTAAGTCATTTAATTTATTATAAGGTTGGCTAATGAAATCTCTAATGTCCCAAAAAAAGGGGACATTACAGTCCTCCCTCCTTAAGATTGCTTGTCCACAAGCAATCATGTAGCCATACATGAATACCAGGATCCCATATGAACCTGCCACAAGCTTTACTCTCTTTACTGGAACAACTGACATAAAATCCTGACATACTGCTAGGAAGGATGTCCAAGTGCAACTCGTCCAACCGTAAACTCCCTGGGTCCCAAACCATCCTGAGAGGCACTGTTGCTTCTGCCTGTTGGGTGACTTTGAACCTGTCTACTCTATGCCTCAAACAATTACGTAACCCAACCCAATCCTCACAATGCAAGGTGCTCCATCTGTCAACCCCTAGATCCCCAATCACCCCAAGTGCAAGATCAGTCGAATCAACTTGCCACGTGTTGCTATCATATACGGGAAGATCCTTAATCCATCTGAGAACCTCACTCTAGCTGAAATCACAAGCACCACTAAGGTCAAATGAAGGTAGGAACTCAACATTATGCCAACCAACTCCTTGAGCCATTACTAACCATAAGAATGTTCCTCCTAGGTTCCCAAAACAGAGATGTCATCCACCTTCCCAGTTGTCTGTAATATCATGTTGATCCATACCCATATGTAAATCAGAATCTGAGCCCATGTGTAAGATGATCAAAGAATGGGCAGCAGTACTAACTCTACCAATCGATCCACTATTCCGATCTTGTGTCCCAAACTCATCACTACAAACTGTACCTAGGTCCCAAATCCTGCAATCATTTGCATCCTCATCACGGGAGCCAGAAAGAACTCCCTCATCCAACTCAAAGAGTGGATTATCAATTGTCCAATCAGTATCCATCTCAAACAATAAATTGTCAACCAACTAAAAGTTATCCAACTCATAATGAAGTTCTGGATGATCCAAAGATTTGTTATTTGATCTTTTGGGACAGTTATCCAAGTCATAAGTCTGTTGTATGCTATCAAGTTCCTTAATCACTTCCTGAAAAAACTCAGACCTTTCTTTGTCGTCCTGTTCCCTGTATTGATTAGTGGCAACAATCTGATTTCTCGCTTCCTGAAGATCAATTTGTGTGTGCTATAATGTCTCCTGAGCAACATTAAGCTCCATATTGAGTTTATTAACCTCATCCTTTTTCTCCCTCAATTGTTCAATATTTATTTCAGCAACCTATAACAGGAAATCACGGTCTGAAAGTACACATAAATATTCTGGTTTCCAAATCTCGAAAGTTGTTTTGACACCCTATAAATCAACAACATAAGACTCACGTCCTATACCGCTTTGTCCTTTTTCCCTCTGAGCCATCCTGTGAAGATCTTCAATAATCCTGTGAGTGCTATCATGATGTACAAGATCTACAACAACGTCATCATCATTAAATTTCAGCTGATTCTTCAAAGAATCATGGTCATTTTGGCATGCACTTTCTAGTTGGTCACCCATGACATCATCCTAAAATTCTATTTTTGATTGCTCCTCTAAATCACTATCATGTATGAGTGAGCTATTGCCATAAGGAATACATAATTCAGCACAATGCTCAAAGGTGTCATTAGTGTCATCATAGGCCTCGACCCGATTTGTATGAAGAGGTAAGGTTGTTGTTATGTCATCCAACAGTTCCTCATGACATGAACTATTAAAGGCATCCAACTGGTTGTCACAATCCTTAACCAAAATTTTGTCAATTTCAGCTTCTAAGTCACCAAAGTAGAGTTTTGAATACTCCTCACCTATGATGATTGATTCTTCCTCCACATTAACCACCTTGGCTGATTGGAAACTATTTTCCTTTGTACCTTCAACATGCCCTGTAAGAGATGAATTCAAAGCTACCTTTTCATCACCACTTGGCTGCAATATATCTTCTCCCTGAATAATACTGCAAACATGTTCAAGTGACCAGGCCTCTTGGCATGTAAAACAAATCTGCCCTCTTCTCATTTGGTTCTTGCTCATTTCCGGAGATCCTGCAACCTATATACCTACTGATATTCGCTCATGTTCAGTCATAAAATCCTTGAACCTTCCAACCTTATGCTCAATCAATTCAGTTGAGAGCTCATATGCCATGGGTGAGATCTTATGTTCTCCTCTCCATATTGCCAACAAATTTGATTGTAACTGCTTACATATGTCATCATCCCCATCTAAGATTAAGGACACGATTGCCAACAAATCTAATTGTAATTACTTACATATGTCATCATCCTCATCTAAGATTAAGGACATGATAGTTTTTATGCAAGCCCTCACATTGTCTGGATGATGCTTCCTGAAATTACTTAATAGGCACTGAAATAACTGTTGAATCATTTTTCCACCACCGAGATTCAACATGTGAATGAAAATTATAGTTTTTGCCATAAGTTCCAAGATTTTATCTGCTTACCAAAGGTAGGACCTTTGTCATTATTTAGTCCACCTAAACTGCCCACAATCAGTTGTAATACCTCCTTCAAAATGTTATCAACATAAGGGGTAATAGGAGTTGTAATCCGTGTGATCTCACCAAGACATGAAGCAACCACAAGCCTAACATCTCTATGAGATGTTCCATAAACCTGTGTTGGACTAAAGCAACCATAGAAGGTTGCAAGGCCCAATTGAGGAGCCTACAATCAGTCTAGTCTATCCTAGATAGATATGAATCTATCTCTTCCAATTTGACAAACACACCTCCCATAGATTTCATATTCTCCAATTGCCATCCAAGGCAATATAATTCATTCCCTATTTCAATTTCTTTCTGCAGTTCCCTTAACTGTTCACCCTTAAAGGTGTCATTGAATTCCTTTGAGAACACCTTGCCTTCCAGATTTTCCATTGTCTATATCTTGTTTTGTTTCCACCAAATCTGATGCGCTGAAGGACTGCCTTGTTTCCACTGAAAATTTGTCAAACAGTTTGTATTAATGCTGATTGTTTACCATATTTGTATATGAACATTTTGACAAACAGTTAGCTTGTCTTTAGAAAATCTTCAGTTCATTATTCTGGCCTGACTGCAACTTCTATCTCCTTCAACAAAATATGGAAGATGGATCTCTATACACAGGTGACCCAGGAAAAAAAAAAAAAAGCTCCAGCTTGCTCGATAAAGGGATACACCGCACACAGCTATAAGATTTCAGTTCTTCGAATATCATCCTGTAATAAGCTACTCTCCTTTATTTATCTCCGCTCCTTTAAACAATCAGATTCTTCTATGTCCTCGAACGTCAAATCTGAGACTTAGCAATTTTCGTCTCCTCACAAGAAAAATAATTCACACAGGAAATGATATCACTAGCGGTCTGAATGGTGAGTTACACGGCCTTTCCCAATCTTATCTCCGTCGTAACTAAGTTGCACGTTGGTTCACCATCGTCTGACACAGTGTCTACCTCTCTGAGTGAGTATCGACCCAGCCAATACAAACACTAGCTTCCTGTGGATGGATGAAACCTTTCTTACACAGCACAACTGTAGAACGATGCTACCTTCACACCATGACTCGTTATTTTACAAACTGCTCCCAATGTTAAACAATGATCCCAATTACAACATCTTAAAACCTCTAAAAACTCCTTTAATTGAATTCAGTAACCCAGCTGTAATCTCTCTGGTAACGCTGACCAGTGAATGCAAATTCCAACATAAATTTCATGAACAATATACATATCAAATCCAATTTCATTAGATGATGCACAACTTCAGCAATCTGAAAACTCCTGTAGCTTATCTTTGCCTTTCCAAACACTCTAAAGAGTCTGAAATCACTTTCTAAGTGTTGCTGCAACTAGTATAAACATAACAATAGCAGATCGAGATTCTCAGAAATACTGATTTTTGGAGAAGAGATTTCAAGAATATGCGGATGTCTGAGCTCTGAAATAACAACAACAAAGATATTTCTGATCTTTACTTAGCCGTTTTCTAAAGCATACAACTTCACACCAGAATATAATAGATAGCAGAGTACAAATATAATTCTGCTACTACAAATCGACTCCATCTCTCTGCCTTATGCACAGTGAATTCTTCAACATCATATACTCAAAGCTCCATAGAGGGTATTATGAGCCAAATCTCAGGTTGTTATCAAGAATGTCCCCATAAAAAACACGAAAGCTGCAGTGGTCTGTTAGTAATATCTGCACCTAGGATGAGGACTCTGCTAACCTCCAGAAATGAAAAACATGGATGCAGTTCAACCAAGGAAAGAAGACTCCCAAAAGATTCAGAAACGACACTATAAAAGAGATTCGATTTGCTCAAAAGTACATTACTTTAACTGGCACTCCATTGTTTAATTTAGTTGTACTCATACTCTTACTTCTTGTTATTTCCGCCCAGATGAGAAGGTCTGAATATCCTTAATAAACGATTTGGTTGTATCTAGACTTGCGTTCCAAGTTGGGAGTCTTGCAAACAATTAAACGACACATACGTTACAAGCATCCAGGAAGTCACTACCCAACAACTTGATATTGACTCACCAAACTCTTGTTTGGTATACCAGATGTTGTTTTCTTCTGAGTTTGGTCATTTGTTCATAACCCATTGATTGCAGAAACACCTGTCATGGAAATTCCTTCTCCTACAAGAAATTATATGATTGCCCTTCAATTCGAAAGAAGCAGAAGCTCCACCCCTATAACGGCATGTAGTCTTTCCCAGAATCGTCGTGTCACATTCCTGTGCTTTCCAAACAAACTAAAACGTATATTCTGAATCCCCCAACATAGCTCAGAACTTAATATATTTCCCTCCGATAGCAAATCTGATTAATTTTCTCCAACAATAGTCACCGCCAATGATAATATCAAAAAATTTCCCAGGCTCTTAATTAAAACTCCAATCTTTAGCTTACAGTAATTACTGCCTACAACACTTCCTCAATATTCAACCATAATATTAATCTTTTTTGGCAATTCTTCTTCCTTTAGATTCGATTCTTTCTATAGTTGGAAGACCCAATTTTTTTGCCTTGTTTCCATGAGCAAGGCACAGAATTGTCGTTCCTCCAATGGTTCGAAATAAGAGCTAAACCTCTAAATTCAATGTCGCAGTAAAAGGATTTGTCAAAATAGCGGAGTCGAAGTCCAACCTCATTAACTTTTTACGCCAATTGAATAAGGCTCGGTAGAGAAGATGAAACGCTAGTTGTCATCCTCTCTATTGCTGCAAATATATGAACCTGAAGACTTTCACAGTGATGCCAAAATGAAGAATAGCGCCGATAATGTTAAAAGTATTTCTCTTTTGGTCCTGAGAGTCGTGTCAATACACGACTCTAATATTTCTCTCAAAAACAAGAGAAAACCTCAGTAATTTGTGAAAGATATCGGCTCTCTCTGTTTCCATGTTCCCAACAATATAACCTTTAAAATAATAATCCTAGGCCTTTATTTTTTTCAAAATATATCAGTCCCCCAAAATAATATTATTTATTTTTAAAGCCTGCAAAACATTGGCTACTTTGGAAATAACAATAAGCAAAACCCAATCTTAGAATATCAATCTCCACATGCTCGCTTCCTCTCACTGCAAAAGAATTTTAATGGCCAAACTTTAGAATAGACAGCCCGTATAAAGATCGGGCCCATAGAGGTAATACGCTCAAGAAAAATCCCTCAATATGTTTGGCTATTCCAACTAAGCTCGAAGTATAAAATTACATTTTCTTATTACTGTTGATAATATTCACAATACCGTCCCTTCACTTTCAGATGAATCATAGAACTAAATATTTATTTCCTTAAGCACTGTGCTGATACTTATGAAACCTCATAGGCTGGCAGAAAAACCCTTGCGTAAATTTGTCTCTGCTAAAACTCCACAGGCTGGCAAGAAAGCCAGCTTTGATACCACTGTAATATCTCGGGTGGGATATTGTTTTCAAACAACTCCAAAATATTTTCAGAATTTACACAATGATGTAACTTGCATCATATACAAAAAAATACCAGAAATAACCGGCAATATACTCCAATTAAACCCTCAGAAATTGTTATTGCATTATACAACAGCAATACAACAACAATGGAATTAAAGAAAAATCCAATCTGAAATACAGTATGCAACAGTGAGATCGGATGACATGAACCTGGAAGTGCAATGGTGAACTCTGCAGTGAATCCACTCTGCTGTGAATCCACTCTGCTGATGAACTGGGGCTACGTCCAATCCACCTTTACGCCAAAAGGGTTTCCATCCTCAAGGTTGAATTCGAAAGCTGAAAGCTTCCTCGTATCTTCAAGAGACAAATACAATATCAAAACTAAGCATCCTGAAATGAGCTCCTCCTCCTTTTAAGCACAACCTGGTGACTCTTCACCTTCCCATTTCTGTCTTCCATCTTCTAGCCCTTTTGTCTTTTATTAACTCTCCTTATAATATTAAATTGACTTATATAATCTCCCTTTTTAAGTCCCCTTAAGTCATTTAATTTATTATAAGGTTGGCTAATGAAATCTCTAATGTCCCAAAAAAAGGGGACATTACACAAACATACCTCAAACAGTGACTGTTCTATATAGGAATGAATTGTCTTGTTGTATTGCTGGATATAGGATAATGCCATGCTCCTGTCGTGATAGATAAACAAGATAATATGTGATGTCTGATAGACACAAAACAAGTCAGCAATTTTCATACAAGTTGGCAACTCTAATTACAGAGAACCGTGGCTATCCTTCTGTAACAGAGACAGCTCCTACTCTTGATGTGTCCTTAACCGCCATCAATTTCTGTGTGGGAGCAACCTTTGGGGGTAGCATTGACATTCTTTTGTGTGAGTTTTATATTTATCGGGAATAAGCTCTATGCTCTCAGTATATGATTAAGCGAATATATATAATTCTGTAGACACAAGTCCTTGC
>MU225863.1:4491146-4505821 GCA_018584345.1 Thuja plicata
GGGCCACGGATCCATCCGGACTCACAGGCCAAAAACCGGACCCTGCCCGGATCCACCACGGACCGGCTTGTGAATCCGGACCCGGACCCGGACCCGGATCTGAGGTGTTTGGCGCGAATCCGGCAACTAAGGAATTACTACAACATACTCTCATTCATTATTATACATCAATCCATTAATATCCAGATGAAATTTATCATATTACAGTGTTGTGACAAATTGATAACTCCCAAAGTCGAAATGACTAGCACCTAGAAAACACCCATGGATATGTCAGATAATGACTGGCTTCTGTGTAGTGAGTGTTGATTGGTCCAGATATGTGTGCTAGGGTGAAAGTTGTTGTCACTTGGTTGTAGGGTGCTTACAGATCAGATCTGATGGTATTCAATACTTAGACAAGACAGTGTTATGGTGCAGTAATGTATAGACCCTCACACCATGATTCTCTTGTAGGTTGATTTCACCCAGCATGTATAAAATTTTAGTTGATCAGCACAAACTGCACCTTCAGAAATGAGGTTACCTTGGAAAATATTTGGCTTTTTGTCCAAATACCTTGTCCAGCAGAAGCAAAGGTTTTTGTCCCAACATCAACAGTATTAAATAATAAACTTGGGTGTAGGATAAATTCCCATCTGTCATCTTGAATTGCACAAGTTAGTTACATTTAACCTGACTGTGCCCATACAAAGACCACGTCGGACTCCAATGAAAGAAAAGAAGTTGGCGCCAAAATATTCAAAATTAGGTCTGCCAAAAAAGACGTATTATTATAATTTAATAAAATAATTAATATTATTATTACATATATTTATTATTATCATAGGGTGTAAAAACACTTTATAGTTAAACTGTTGAGAGGGTCAGGTCTAAAGAATATAGGACATGCTAGTCCTCCCATCCCAAGGATCGCTTGTCCTCAATTGTACTGCTTATTGATCATGGGCCATACAACAAATAAACTTTCCCCTTCGGCAGTAACGCTTACTAACCCTGGCTTCATCTTACTTGCAAATCTGGAACTACTCATGACCAATATCTATTATCACCAATCCAAAACATGAACCTTGTGAAAAGATCAATTGGAACACAATATCCTAGCTGCAAAACTGTGTTCCTTCATTCAATTTCAAGAAGGTAAAGACTGAAAACTGCCCTTTGCTACCTAAAAATGCTTCACTAATGGACTAAAAACTCCCTATGCTCTTTTCTTGTAATTTGCTAATACTCTTTAACTTGTGCATGTGTATGTAGCTGGAGCCCTACCTGATGCACTATAAACAATCTCAATTCAAACCATGGATTAGGAGTTATGAAGTATTCACTTTTTATGCCCTTTGTGAGCAAGTCATGAGTTGGAAAAACAGCACTTAGTCAAGTTGGGAAGATGGCACTTAATCAGCAAAATAATTGCAGAAGACACACCAAAAAAATT
The DNA here is from genome assembly GCA_018584345.1 of Thuja plicata. Classification (NCBI taxonomy): domain Eukaryota; kingdom Viridiplantae; phylum Streptophyta; class Pinopsida; order Cupressales; family Cupressaceae; genus Thuja; species Thuja plicata. The sequence goes on from MU225863.1 coordinate 4,492,585, forward strand.
GTAGGGACTCATTGGTTGCAGAAAACTGAGTCGGGCATGCCAAAAATGCCCGCGAAAATGCAGGACACTCACAGAACAGGGGAAAAAACACTATGCAGGGGTAAAGATATGGTAAGGACATGAGTTTTTATGTTTAGAACCCTAGTGGACACAGTCTACTCACACTTCAACAGGGATTGAGGCAGCAAACTTATAGGTAAGTTATCTGTGAAACAATTTCTATTGCAACTAGACACAGCATGGCAAACAGAAATACAACATTTTAAAATCTAAGTAGAACATTGTCTATGTTTAAAAATAATAACAACTAAATTATTTCTAAAAAACCAATAAAGTAAATTTCCTGTGAAAAGAAAGGAAAAGTTTTTATGAGGAGCAGTGATGTGAGAATTTGGCTTTTCATTTCTTTTCACAGGAAATTCACTTAATTTAATTTTTTGGTAATTTCCTTTCTATTTTTTTTGGAATTATTTAGTAATATATAAGAACATTGTCTATGTTTAAAATGATGGAAACAGATCACATGTCGGAAAAAAAAATTCTCTTGCAACCATCTTGGAGATGAATTTAGATGCAGCGTAGCGATCAGAAGAAGAACAACTACGAAGTAAGATTGATCAAGTTTAAACTTTAAACCATTGAAATAGTAGTCACCATTCAGTACATATAGTATATGAAAAGAAATCTGACAGCAAAACAGCAAAGACATTAGTGCTGCACCAAAAACATAGATGACAGATAAACAAAGGAAAACAATTAAGTCTAGTTGTTTACAATTTCAATTCAGTTGCCATTTATCCTATTTTATTTCTTGATATGGTGATGCACTAATTGCCTATACTTAAGTTTACCTAGGTTTTGGTTAATTATTTCTGCAGTAACTACTTAAAATAAAGTCTAATACACACACACAACATTAGGACAAGATATAAATTATGATAACTAGTTTATGTGAGAGTACAAATGTTATCCAAGATTTACAAAGATTTCCTTCCATAAGATATCATTGCCAAACCATATAGATTATTCTCCTATTCATAGAATTAACTCATCAAACAATAGTGCATAGCCTTATCCGTTTCTTCAAATAGTAGCAGCATTATGGTGCCAGAAGACATTTTTTTTCTTCTCTTCAAATACATCTGCCACCGTTGTTAGTGCTATATATTGAAATTTATAATTATGTACATCTTTAGCCTTTACCTCAAAGCTTATATTATTTTTTTGTTGCTATCAATGTTTTAGGTTAATATATAACAGGCTGAAACTTCCAAGTAGTTGTGACCCCACTTCGAAATATGGCATAATGGGACGAGTAAAAGGGACTGTTATTTGTACCTGGTGCACGAAGAAGCTTAGTGGAGGCAGCAATCACCTCAAATACCATCTGGTAGGCATTCCTTGCTGTGATGCCAAGGCCTATAAAGAAGCCCTTGAAGAGGTGAAATGAGAGATGATAGCCCTTCTTGCAACACTAGATGAAAAGAGATTCGAGAGAGACAGCAAAGACCCAAGCAACCATACAAGAAGCCATTGCTTCTAATTTGTCAACAGCGTCTGAGGTAGGCATGCAGCACATTGTGGGATCTAGTCATGGTCCACATGTACGTGTCCCATCTTCCTCATCCACTTCAAGCAAAGTCCAGTTTTTTGTGCCTATAAATGAACCAGGATCACAACCTTTGTTGGAAGCTACTACTTGTACAAACTTTTGATATTACAAAAACAATCCCTTTGACATGGCAAGGAGTCCATATTGAGAGACTTTGATGATAAAATTTACAGTTGTAGAGAAACGGTTCAAGGCCCCCAGCCCAAGAGATTTAAGTTGCAAGTTGTTCAAAGATGCTAGTGTAGACGCAAAAGAAATTGTGGAATTTCAAAAGAAGCAATGGCAAAAGTATGGATGCTCAATTTTTTAGATGCCTGAAAAGATGGAAGGAACCGCACTCTTATCAATTTTATAGTGGCTTCAAATGGTGAGATGTTTTTTCTAAAGTCAATTGATGCCTCCAACATATTGAAGAATGTTGTCCAAGTTGTTACTGACAATGCAATGGTATATGTGGTGGCTGGAGGATTGCTTCAAGAGGTTATCCGACACTTTTTTGGACCCCTTGTGCAGCTCATTGCCTTGACCTTCTTTTGGAGGACATGGGCAAAATTGATTGGGTAAAACCAATTGTAGAAGAACCAAGAGATATAAAAAAATATAGATATAGATATATATGTATATATATATAATCACCCATGAGTTCTTCAATTGATGAGAGATCACACCAAGAAAAAAGAGCTTGTGTGATCAGATGTACAAGGTTTGCAACTAATTTTCTAACGTTGCAAAGTATTACTAGTTTATTGACTCCCTTGAAGCAGATGTTTGTGAGTCAACCATGGGTGGACTCAACTTACTTAAAGAAGGCTGATGGAGAAGGGATTGTAAAATATTAATTTAGGATGATTTTGGAACTAGAGCATTAGATATTGTCAAGGTAACTTCAACTCAATTTAATTTTCAAATTGAATCCTTTATTTTTAAACTTTGTAAGTATTTTGTTTCATTGTGAGTTGTAAATTAAATTTGCTTATATGTTGTACTTTGTAGGTGACTGAGCCGTCATTGAGTGTCTTGGATGGCGAGAAAATGCAATGGCATCTACTTTTGAGGCAATGGATAGGGTCAAAGAGGCCAACCTACACTATTACATGGGGGATGCAAATAGATATGCCCCTATTTCGGAGACCGTTGATCAGAGGTGGAACAATCAACTCCAGAACATGTTCATGCAGCAGGGTACTATCTCAACCCCTTCTCTGATGGCTTCACAGATGCTAATGGAGGGCCTATCAAAAGCTGCATCAAGGAATGATTTCCTCAACTCTGATAAGCTCAAGGGTCTGAAAACAATGCCACTCCCAGTGAGAGTGAACACAACTTCCAACCAAAGATGCCTCAAGTAGTTTGTGAAAGCTCCAATAGCATAAGCAATCTGCACAATTTTACAACTTAAATGAATGAGATTTTTCCTAAAGAGTGTTCAAATGCTGGTTGATGAAAATAACAAATAGAGCCAAGATTTTATCGCCATCAATAAGATCAATGCTCTGCTTTTCCAAGGGTGAGATGCAGAAATAAACAAGTCTGTCTACCACACCATCCAAGCTTGCACACCTTTTTCCAACATCACCAACTCCAAACACACAGGGAATCACTTTCTCCTCCTGCCCAAAGTCAGCCACGACTCTTTCATTAAGGCCAACTTCCTCTCCCTCACCAAAGTTCTTGATCTGCATTTCTAGACCCTCAAGAAATGGCAGTAACAGAAACAACTTTTGTGCACCCACTGCATTGGCTCCATCTACTAGCATGTCCAATATAATGCTCTGATTCTAGCACATTAAAGCTCAATGACATTAGAGTTCCAAATGAGCTTGACAGTTGTGTGTAATAATCAAATAGTGTTGCTGGCATTACTCTGTTTCTGTTCCAAAACAACCAGTGAAGTTATAAGGTTGTCAAGTTAACCATGTCAACAGCTACAACTTCTTTAACAACTTGAATTCCTTGCATGGTAGCACTGAGTACTGATTCTCCACTGGGCTGTGTGTCTCTTGCTACAAGTAACTCCCCACAATGCTTCTTTGAATGGCATACCTTCATTTTTCAATAAACTCCTTTATCATTCGTACAACATCCTCTAGATTGGCGGCATTTGCCAATGACTTTTCAAGAAATCTAAAAACTTTTTCTATTACAGCCAAACCCTTAAAATTAATATTGATGAATGGGCAATTCCAAGAACTTAAAATTCTTAAACCTAGACAGCAAAGACCAATACCGGCAAGGTCCAAACATGATATATCTCCATGAATTTAAATTTTTTTCAAGCCTCCATGACCACCCGTGCAGGCAGAAACAGCAGCATCTCTGATATCATTAGTCTTTTTTTCCTCCTAGCATCTAGTGAGCTCTCTGATAGCCTGCAGAGACTGCTCCCTTGCTGAGTAGCCATGACAGCGCTCTCCAAAGGGATTTACAAAAAAGAAACATGGAAAGCGGGAAGGATGAGCTCCACTTCACTTGTGAACACTTGTTTGGAGTGCATATATATCCATCATGCACAAAATAAGAGTTATCTACACCTAGATGTTGTAGTCTGAAAATTCAAGGAAATATTTTCCTTGTTTCCACTTAATTTCCATTCAAAAGTTTACTTCAACCATTCTCAGCTGATACATGGTCACCACAAAATGAGAAGACTGGAATGTCTTCCAGCATTGAAAGCCATACTGCCCTGCCAATAACCCTTGTAATTCCAAATATTTCCCTTATGTTCATCCATGGTTAATCTGAATTTTCTTCTTAACTGGCTGTATGGGATGAAGAAATTATTAGCAACAATGGTATGGAACTTGTTACAAACTTTACCCTTTACACATCTCAAAATATCACCCAGATCCCACACCAGTACATGTAAATTTCCTTTGAAATGAAGAAAGGGATCCTTATGCCTCAATCTATAGGGTATAGCCTTCATCTCTACAACACCATTAGGGTTTTTATGATAAACTTCCAATTCCTCCTCATGGTAGTCAATCTTAGTCCAGTCATTTTTAACAATAGCATAACTAATATTATGAAAATCACCATCACATGGCCCAATCATTTTCATACAATGCAAATCGTCACTGCATGGTTCAAGTAATTCCATACCTGAAAATTGGGTGGATGTTTCTTGGACATCACTCGCAATTACTGACACAGCTTCGTTCAAATTGAACTCTTTGCGCCCAACAAATGGAGTCTTTCCCACCTTCACTTCATCAGTCTTTTGCTGGTATACACAATCATTAGAAATCAACAAGGAGTCTTGCTTGTTGGGTCCCTCTTGCTCTTACTCCATGATGTCTTGTGGCTTTGAATTTGAGTGTTCCTTTTGCTTCTTGATAACTTCCTCAGCTAATACTCCTTATTTTGATTCTTCCTTCAGCGCTTACTTCTTTTTTTCTCATATTTTCTCTCTGAATATGTCCAAATATTCCTCATAGGTGACATAGGATATATAAATAGCAAACTCTTGTTCATATTTACAATAGGCGGTAAGTTTGCATTCGTCTCTTTCCAGCTGATCCTCTACTCCCCTTCGAATAGGATCATCTTCTTGTGTTCTGCTAAATGCATTTAGAGTTCTAAGGCTGCTAAAAAACTGCTCCAGAAGTTATTAAGATCTGTGCTGGCTTTCTTTGGTAAGAACTTAGGTCGCCAACCCATGTTCTTTCTCCAAGGTTCCCTTTCACTCGTGTCCATTGTATATCTGCATTCACAAAATCACACCCACATGCTGGCAAGATTGCTCCTTTGAAACCATTGTAATGGACCAGCACAATTATTTGTTCACAGTTGTGCCTAGTTACTGAACATATCATGAAACATTGAAGATTTCTACCTCTACAGTAGTAAACACAGCCAGCATACTTTATTGAATAATTTCATCAATGCATATATATTTTCTGAGCATCTTCTGAGCAAGAATAATAAGTTTGATTGTTGTTTACCTCCAATCATTATTCTCAATTATGATTTTTTTAATCCAATAGTGCATGAACCAAGAAAAGAAATGAATAACTACAGCATACTCTCATTCATTATCAGACATCAATCCATTAATATCCAAATATAATTTATTATATTAAAGTGCTGCAACAAATAGATAACTCCCAAAGTAGATGGGGCTAGCACTTGGAAAAGCATCCACGAATATGCTAACTAATGACTGGCTTGTGTGTAGCGATCTCAGGAGTTGATTGGGCCAGATCTGTACACTAGGGTGAAAGCTGCTGCCGCTTTGGCTATAGGGTGCTTACAAATCAAATCTGATGGTTTTCAATGCTTAGACGTGACGGGTTATGCTGCAGTGAGGTATAGACCCTCACGCCATGATTCTCTTGTAGGTTGATTTTGCCCGGCACACATCAAATTTCAGTTGATTAGCACAACCTGCACCTTCAGAAATGAAGTCGCCCAGTGAAGTATTTGGGGTTTCATCCAACTACCTTGTCCAGCAGAAGGTAGGTTTTTTTGTCACAGCATTAAGTGTTACTGTTAAATAATAAACTCAGGTGTATGATAAATTCTTACCTGTCACCTTGAATTGCACAAGTTACATTTATACCTGACTGTGCCCATACAAAGACCAGGATGGCCTCCCATAGAAAAAAGAAAAAGAAATTGGCGCCAAAACATTCAAAATTAGTTCGGTCCAAAAAGTTTTATTATTACCATATATTAAAATAATGAAGATTATTATTGTAGTGTCTGAAAACACTTTTATAATTGAAGTGTTGAGAGGGTTGGCCCTGAAGGATTAGGGACATGACACATCTATACTGAGAATTCAACAATGGTAAGAAAGCTGCTCTAGGAGGATTCTTGGAAGAGACACCAATCTCTGAAAAGAGAAGTGGGAACCAAAGGGGTAGATTATGTGAGCGCAACAAATGTTGATGGTATCAAGATGCGTAAGTGGAAGGCCATATGATGTTGTTCCCCCAAACCAAGTAGCCACACTTCATTCCATTATTGATAAAATCTAAGTGAGAAGGATTATGAAATCAAGTGGATTTGCTCCAATGTGGATTATGCACTGTCAAAATAGGATATGAATCTCTAATTGTTCATCCAAAGATCCAAAGTGGCCGACAGAGACTATCTGCCCAGAGCTCCTTCACCTAGATAGCCATTAAAAGTTAAGTGCTAATATGGATAGACTCATAGAGTCCAAAAAGTTGGTTCCTTGGGATCCTTTCTACCTACAAGCTGATGAGACCAACGAAAACCTATTTATAAATTGTTCTTTTACTCAGAAATGTTGGGACTGGCTAATCAACAAACTAAAAGCCATATCTCTTTCCCAACAAATTTGTTCCAACTCTTCACAGATTGGCCAAGGGGCAAACCCAGTGCAATATTTTCATGCTTACGGAACACTAGTCCTTCATTGCTGACTTGGCCTATTTGGAAGGAAACACAATTAAAGAGTGTTCCAGGGGAAAGAATGTGATTGGGATGGGAGCATCGCTAAATTTGAAATTGCCATTACAGAAGTAACAATGAGCAAAATCTCCTCCAAATCATTGAGAAAGTGTACATTCTCTTCATGGTACAGAGATATGTTAAAAACATCAAGTTATCCCTTCCTCGTGGGATCCCAAATTATATCCTTCCCTCAGTTGATCACTCAAAAGCTAAGTAATTTCTGCCTCTGGAAAGCTCGTGGAAATTAAAATTTGGAGGCATGTCTTAGGGAAATTCAGGCCCATCTAGTGCAGGGTGTGCCATTCATGATTCATTGTAAAAATTGATCAAAACAACAGCCAATAATTGCAAATTGGAACAAATAACGAAACCAAGGCTGAAGCATTGCTTCTTGGACTACAATTGGTCAGATCTCGCAACCTCAATAACATCATTATCGAGTGTGAATCAATGATTGTCACCCTTTGTATAAGTAATAGATATTTAGCAATTGGAAGATAATGAATATACTAAAGGAGGCTCTGGATACATTAAATAACATCACTATGTTCTCCATAAACAATCCTCGAAAGATAAATAATTTGGCTGATTACTTTCCAAGTTTCAAACAAAGATGTTGATCAATTAGAAGAATTAGTCATTGATGAAAATATCACGCGATGGCTAAAATTCCAAAGGGTACTGTGAAATGATTATGAATCAAATTTTAATTAATTTTTGGGTCAGGTGATGTCAAGGATGAGACAATCATTGTGCTGTCTCTCTCTCTCTCTCTCTCTCTCTCTCTCTCTCTCTCTCTCATCTGCATTGTACATGCAGCCATCACTCTAATTGTGTTCCTATTAGGCAAATGGCATTTATTGGTGAAGAGACAGTGGCCAAAATGAGAAAAGCTTTCTTAGTTTAAGAGGATTAAGTCTTGGAAGCAACATTGGAAATTCTAGGTTGGCATTTCGTTCAAGGGGCTACCAAGCACCATGTTAATTATGAATTTCTTCAATGCTTGTAGTGAATGTGCTTCTGTTAGCAGATTAAAAAACAATTACCAATGCTTCAGGGAGATATTTCATATGGGAAAAATTTGGGGTTGAGATGGATGAGCTTGTCAACAATGCAATAATGGAGAAACTTTCTCTTTCAATCACTAGATATGAGTTTCGTGGTTTGGTGTTGAAATACAGTGAGATGCATTGAGAAGAAGCTCAAAGCTCTCTTATCCAGGGGTTTGGTGGCCATCCAAAAATCCCTCTCTGCAACCATGGGTAAACCAACATTCCACCCAGTGCAGCATGTCCTTATATTATTCCAACCTGAAAAATCTTCTCCACTACAAGAGCATTTTAACATTGCCAAAGCTGAGAAGATCACTAATTTTCTCTTGAAGAATGAAGCCCTAGCCAAGAAAGAAGATGGCACTTACAGTCCCAATGGTAGTGGCTTGTTTGGATTCTCATAATCATCTCTGGTAATTATCTTTTGTTGCTCATGCTGCTTAGTGATGTAGGTATGTTTCAGGGGAATTTTGTAGTGGGAAGCCCTATGGAATATAGCATAGCAACCCATGTTGAATTAATATAAGATAGATATAAATGTATGATATATGTCTACGGTATGTTTCAGCTCTTCTCTTAAGATTCTGCATCCTTTCCACTCTGCATGGAAGGACTTTTCATGAAATCTTTCTGACATATTAATACAGAGAAAGAGGGCCCTAACCCCTCACCTGACTCAAAATCTGGGTGACAGCTACCAGCCAAAATTTCCCCAGTTTTTATTGCAAATTAGATACATTATGGAGATCAAAGTAATAACAAAATAAACTCGTTCTATAGTTAAGAGATAGTGAAAAGAAAGTAACAGAAAAGTTTGGGTATTTCTGAAGAAAGGTGTGAAACCGAACGTCGATGGTGCATCTGGCTACTTTAACAAGGAATAATTAGGAAGTTATTCTGACTGGTGGCTCTCAACTTCTAGGATTGAAATCCAATAATGAAGTGGAATGGAAGGTGCTTATAGTTGGTCTTATCTTGATATATGAGGAAGGTTTTCAGGAGATGGAAGTGTATAATAACTTGCAAGTTATCTGCTCTTGAGAGAGGTGGGAGTCCCAATTGAAGGATGAATATGGATCGGGAGGTAGCAATTGTGGAGAGATAAGTTCCAACCGTTCAAGTTGTTTCGCCATTTTAGAGAGCAGAACTCTGTGACTGATCTCCTTGCCAACAATGGTATCAATAATACTCTTACAATGGTTATTGAGAGCAAGGGTGCTCATGAATGGGATGGTCTAAAGTATTTACTGATGATTAACAGATGACGGGTCTCGATTATTTTTTTCTGTCTCTGATCTCATTTTTGACAGAAGTTGGGTAAACAATCCTTAATGTTGAAGGACCCTGCATGTTCTTGGGCATTTTTTCAAGTCTGCTGGCTATTATTTAACATGTTGACAAGTACGCAAGTAATCGTTAGAATTTGGAGGTGGTGTTACAGCTGGGTGTGGTGTTATGGCTGGACATGGTGTTATGGCATCCCAGGACCTGCTTCAGCATGGGCAAGTCTCAGAGAGTCGGACTTTAAGCTCGGAACAATAAACCATTGCCTATCTTCTCAATTCCTCAACCTACTGAGAACAATTCTGGGACCAGATGGGGTTGGTAACACTGGTCTTTAAAGGCCATGTGCTAATATCTTGGAAATGTTGCCTTCTGTGCCTTTTTGTCTGTTGGAAGTGAATACAGAAAATTTGAAGGAGGATTTTAATTATCTTTGCAAAAAATGTTGGTAACAAAATGAATATGCTTCAGGATCTCCGTAGAGTCACTAAGCACCCAGTTGTTTTACATTATGGAGGACTGTTGCAGGATACAAGCAGTTTCTCATTGCCACAGTTTATGTTATTTTGTCCTGTTCTGTTAAGCATGTTGAGATTATTGGAGGTATTTTGTACTGTCCACTTTCCGGGACTACCCTAAATCTTGCATTTCAATCTGCTGTTGCAATATTGACAGATCTGACTAGATGCTGATTCCCTCATTGGATGCTTCTTATGCTCATTTATGAACTGATCGCCTTCTTATGAGTACCAATCTGCTTCTCTTCTTCTGCTTTTTTATCTCTGCTTATTCAATTTCTGTTCCAAAATGGATGTCTCAGATGGTTGATAAGTCCCCTTCAATGCATGGAATGAATTCTCCTTTATACTTTGTTGGTGGAAGGGCCACCACTTTTCATAAGAATTAAGTCACCACTTTTCATTGTTGCCTTTGAGAATAATATGCTATTCCCCAAATTGATCTCCTCTTTTTATCCCCTCCTCAAACGAAACCTTCTCCCCTTTATATTCTCCAATGTGAGGGAGAGTACATCTCTTCATAATGATAACAACCTTTCACAATTACCACCCTTCATCGTTGTTGCCCCTTCGAAAGAGTCACTTCCTTATCTTCTTCCCATTCCCATCTTCCTCCATTGATGCTTCCTTAATTCCTTCTGCTCCCTTCTTTCTTCCTTCATCTCTTCCCTTTCAAATGAAGCTCTCCTCTTCCTTTTATTTCTCATGTTTAAGGGAGTCGCAATTTTTCATTTCATGCCTTTTGACCATTCATTAAACTTAACTAAATTTTAAATTTATTATTTTTATTTTTATTATTTTTATTATTACTTATTAATAAATCCTATTTCAACAAGGGAATATTACAGTCCATCGTTCCCAAGATTGCTTGTCCTCAAGCAATGCGAGTTTCTTTGAACTAAATCATGAAGGTCCCAAACCAATCCTTGGAGATTTGTATTCCTTATTTAATTTGGTTGGCGTTGACCCAATGTTTGCACAATATCATGGATATCTCTTTACGTTAAAGCAAGGGTGATCTTAACATATATTACGATGAGGATTAGAAGCATGACACACTTCTATGACCTCAAATGCAATAAATTCATATATTTTTTTTCGCTCTAGTTATTCTCATATCTAGAACATATCAAGTATGAACCAAATATGGAGCATACACATAAAAACACAAAGTATACACATGAATATATACAAACACAGAGCATACAAATAAAAACCACAAGGTATAATACACGTGAATATATGCAGACATGGAGCATACACATAAAAACACAAAGTATACACATGAATATATGCATTGTTAGGTCCCTTCTCTTTGACTACAATGCATCCATAGATTTATCCTAGTATTCAAACACATTAGGGTTTGGAGGAGGAAACATAATAGGTCCGCCCAAATCCATCTTCATACTAAACCCAAGAGTAGACACTAACATTCTTGTCCCCAGTGGCAAGCACATTGGACATCCACTCGAGGTGGTCTACTTAGTGGGGTGCTTGTATCCGCTTTCTCTATTCATGCATCACCCCTTGTTGTTAATAGTCAATCGTGATGGAATTCAGAGACGAGATCGCAATAAGGGCATAACCCCACCTTACTACTCATAAGTTGTTTGAAGCTAAAAAGAGGACCTAACCCCATCTTGTTGTGCATATGCCATTTAGAGCCAGAAAGAGGGCCTAACCCCATTTGTTGCTCATAGACCATTTAGAGCCAGAAAGTGGTCCTAACCCCATCTTGCTACTCATAAGCAATTTAGAACAAGAAAGTGGGCCTAATCCCACCTTTCTACTCCCATGAATCAAGAAGGGGGCCTAACCCCACCTCGTTGTTCCCATGAGCCAGGAAGGGGGCCTAACCTCACCTCGTTGTTCCCATGAGCCAGGAAGGGCGCCTAACCCTGCCTTTTTGCTCCCATGAGCCGAGAAGGGGGCCTAACCTTGCCTTGCTGCTCATAGACCACTTGAGAAAAAAAGAAGGCCTACCCTGCCTTTATGCTCCCATGAGCCAGGGAGTGGACCTAACCCGCCTTGCTGCTCATAAATGTAACATAAAATTAATCCAATATGTTTCAAACATTTGCTCGGTATGCCATGTAGACCTGTTCCAATATGCATCAAAACAAATTTGAAACACTCTACATATTTCTCTACTCTAGGACTGCTCTAATATGCTTATGGATCTGCTCATGAAGTCCCTTTGGATTTTCTCATAAGCCTCTTTTACATCTGTTGTTAACTCTGCTATAAATAGGAAAGATATTTGTTAGTTGCTTCAACTAGCGTTTGCCCCTCAGGCTGGCATGAACAATGCTCTAATACCAATTGTAATGTCCCCTTTCTGAGACTGCCCTAAATCTTGTCTCCCAGTATGTTGTTGCAATATCGACAGATCTGAATTGATGTTGATTCCCTCTTTGGATGTTGATCACTACTCTTTGGACACGTGCTTATGATGTTTTATGAACTAATCCCCTTCTTACGAGTATTGATATGCTTCTCTTCTTCTTTTTCTTTATCTCTTCTTATTCATTTCCTATTCCAAAATGGATGTCTTGGATGATAAATAAGTCCCCTTCAATGCTTGGAATGAATTCTCCTTTATACTTTGTTGATGGAAGGGTCACCACCTTTCATAAAAATTGAGCCATCACTTTTTATTGTTGCCTTTGAGAATAAGATATTATTCCCAAAATCGATCTCCCCTTTTAATCCCCACCTCAATTGAGACCTTATCCCCTTTATATCCTCCAATGTGAGTGAGAGTCGCCTCTTCAAAATGGTCACAATCTTTCACAATAACTGTTAAGTTTTAGGATAGCTGCAAATGTAATAGCACTCTATGTTGTATGTGTTGTCCAAATGCAGCAATCTCTCTTTCATTTATATTGAGAATGAGGATAGGAGAGACATGTCCCTTCATGGGACATGTCTATTCATTATTATGAGATTAATAATGACAATTGATTATGTGATTACATAAATATATATATATACACACACACATGTAATATCTTTGAATCATTATTATATTAATTTCTCCTAATACTATTTTAGATATATATCTATATATATTATATCTCACATAATAATATATATATATTTTTTCAATAGTCTCATAAGATTTATCCAACAGAAGCTACAAAACATCAACACTCCCTCTTAGCTAGGGAGGATAGAATCCATCCAAGAGAGCAACACAAAGTTAATTGTGAAAGTTTTATTTTGATATCACATTACTGTGATATCAAAGATATGGTCTAACCAGGAATATCAAGTCTCATGATATTCACCATAATTCATAGATTCATAAAAATATCATTTCATGATATTGAGAGCATTGGCCT
>MU225863.1:4507678-4534209 GCA_018584345.1 Thuja plicata
ACACACACACACACATGTAATATCTCTGAATCATTATTATATTAATTTCTCCTAATACTATTTTAGATATATATCTATATATATTATATCTCACATAATAATATATATATATATATATATATATATTTTCAATAGTCTCATAGGATTTATCCGACAGAAGCTACAAAACATCAACAATTACCACCCTTTGAAAGGGTCAAAACCCTTCATCATTGCTGTCTTTTTGAAAAAGTCACTTCCTTATCTTCTTTACATTCCCTTCTTCTTCCATTAAAGCTTCCTTAATTCTTTTTTCTCCCTTCTTTCTTCCTTCATCTCTTCCCTTCCAAATGAAGTTCTCTTCTCACCTTTTTATTTCTCATGTTTAAGGGAGTTGCAACTTTTCATTTCATGTCTTTTGACCATTCATTAAACTTAACTAAATTTTAAGAATATTAAATTTTATTTTTACTCTTTTCTAATTTAATTTATTTATTATTATTTATTAATAAATCCTATTTCAACAAGGGGACATTACATGTTTGTAATCTTGTTTAATGCTTTACTCTAGTTTCTCATCTGTGGCAGAAGAGATATTGACTTCAGGTGACTATTGCGTATAGGGCTGGTAAGTCCTGCCAGTCAGTAGTGTTATATTCCATTGGAGAGCTTCAATATTTTAAGCATTGGTTGCTGTTTTATGTGGTTCTCAGTTGTGGTGGTTTCCCTTTTCTGTGTTACATGTATTGCTGTATGCTGGTGTTTGGCTTCATAGTTGTTTTGTTTTAGTTATTTGGTTTATGTTTAGGTTGAATGTCTCCATCCATCATGGACCTCTCACCCATTTTGGTTTGCGCAGTACTTTGATCTGTTTATTATAATAAGTATTTCCTTGCATATGGGGAGAGAAACCCTAATAGACCTTTACATCAAAAAATAAATAACAAAACAAGATTGAACCCTTCAATAGCACATAAAAGCTATCTCCCTTCCTTTTTGCTGTGGATGAAATGAAGTTGCTTCCCAGAAATGCTTTCAAATAACCAAAAAATCACAGTAAACCTCATTCAAAGTGAGTGCATGGCAAAGTGAAGTTATCTGTAAAAATAGAGATTTGGACTTAAGACCAAACAAGCAAAGTTGCTGTGTAAAGCGGCCTAAACAATTTCAAAATTTTATGTGTAACATACAAATAATCCCACATTGGCAATTACAAGCCCAAGAGACAATATGGTGTTTCAAATGTGGAAAAAAAGGAACAAAAAACTAGCAACTTTCTAATTACTAAGACAAATCAACCTCATCACTATCTCATCCTAATCTTCCAGCTATGCATGTAACTGACAAATGGAAAAGAATAAGATATGTTAATCTAGTCCAACAAATCTGAAGTTTGGCATTTAGTGACTTTAAAAAATTTAGGTATTTAGAGCAAAGAAAATCATGTTTTCATTTTGTGCTGCCAAAGCTCATTACTGAAATGCTAACCCATACTTATTAGAACAACCACTTGTACGAAATAGAACTAATCCTCCTGCAGGGGTGCGGACACACACCAATTGCCAGAAGCAGGTATAATCCAATAGCATGAGGAATCAACCCACCCTGAAAAATATTAAACCTTAACAATCACATCATCTCATCTCTGTATAATGCTCAAGAGGTTCACCCTACCTAGCTGATTGATCTAAGATCAATGTTGCTGGATAAAAATGCCAGAATCACAAATAGATCGTATGAAATCATGATCAGATGAATTCTCTTGCCCTCAATGAATAATTGTCTACAATTTAAATCAAGCTCTCAAGAAAAGCACAAGAAGTTAAAATCAACACTTAGCTCGCATTAAATAAAACTAGTTCAGTCTTGTGAAAACAAAATCCAACATTTAGTTCAGTATAGCCATATTCGGAACCCATGTTCAGAATTTAAGCCACTTAAGTACTTGATATATAACATAGCCTAGCTAATCCGAAACAACCCTACTTGCAGGCGGCCCACCCATAGATCCAGAGCTCACAACAATCTTGAATTCATTTTAAAGAGTACGACACAAAGCATTAATTCGGTAAAACAATACAATACGGGCAAAACCATCATAATTCAACTATACAACAAAAATGGATTCAGACGGAAGCATTTTAAAATTTCACTGTAGAGGCCAAAAGGCTTCCATAAACATGCTAGAAACGCCACAATTAAAGAAACAAGAACTTGCAAGTTCAATAAAACACCCTCCCCAATAATACAATTAAAAACTCCCCCAAAAAACCCTAATCAACGCGTGTTCTGAAACCCTTATTTACATTAAATAGATGTGCAATTTGGCAAGGTGGGTATTACTGATCAGCACGCTGGCTGTCATAATCAACAACCTCAGACTCCGTAACCGACCTGGAATGCTGAACAATCGATCGGCCAATGGAATTGATCCACTCCTCTTTCTCTTTATCGCTATCCGCAATGAAATACATCGTCTCCTTGCTTGTGGAGAGCTCGAATGCAAACGGCTTGTTCAAAACATCTTCAGCGCCCTTGACGGTTAGGCAGGTGTTAACAGGGACGATGCCGCGGGGCTTCGACTCCCTGGTGATGTAATTTTCTTTGAACCAAAAGAGCTTCCCCTTCTTCAGCACGAACCATCTGCGCCTCCACGTTTTTATGTACTCACCCTGCTTCATCAGCCATCCTGATCTTTCTGGTGCGTTCCAGAAGTCTATGTTGTGCGTTTGCTCTTCACTGCTTCTTGTGCTTCTCCATAGGCTAGCTAAGCTTGCCATTCCAGGGCAAATACAATGGGATTTACGAGGAGACGAAGGTTTGCTGTTCGAATTGCTCGGGATTTTTTATGCATACTAATACCTGTACTTCAACCTCACGGGTATGCACAGGTATCCATGGTCCACGATTTATATTATTTATGGACAGAATCACAGCTTACTATAGTAAGTGACAAACTATTTACCATACCTACTAGCACGGTTGAATTTGACCGAAAGATTATGGGTTAATAAAAAAGGAAAAATGTATAATGCTTTGGGTTAAACTGTGTAAATTTTGTGAATCGATGTTTCAGATTGTAAAATACTTATTACTAGTAAATTATATTTGAAGAAGTCTCAGCCACATGGATAGGTGTAATATTATATATAAGTAATTATATATGAAGAAGCAGCACCCACATGGATATTTGCACAACAAGGAAAGTAGGTGTGAGAAGTGTGGGTTTAGAATGTTGTTGTAATGGCATATATAAAAATTCACATTTAGTTTGGGTGCATGTTGATGAAATGATTTATTAAGATCATATTTTGTTAAGTAGCATATTTTTGTATTGAGTTTGGGTCATTTCTTAATATTCATTTGGATTTACCATTTATCTATTTATAATTATGATTATTTACTTGATCTCATTTTTAGTTACATACATTCCTACATAGTTGTCATTGTTAGTCATTTATAACACCTATCATCACACATGTCCATATTTTGATCCCTACCTTGAGATCTACATTATTTTTTTATAGGTCAGTCCCTTGGTGCTATGATTGATCTTGATAGCATGGGATAGATTCCTTAATTTCATAGATTCAAATTTAAAATTATCAACTATCACCCTTTTTCCATTAGCTATTAGGAATCGTTTTGACATGTGATTGTGTGTGTACAATAAGAAATGGGGATCAAGGTGGTTGATCATATTTCCTACTGCACAATTGGAACGAAAATGACCCACTAGGCTCAAGTAGGACTTAAGCGTTAAGCGGGTGCAGTGATCCTTTGTGATAATTGATTAGGATGAGTTGGATTTGAGGGGATATGATAGGATGACACAAGATAAAAAGTCCAATTAAGCAAATATAATAAGATTGGCAAAATACAGACTGATGAAAATAGACACTAACTTGTATGTACTTGAAATAGCAACCAAAAAGCATATCTGACATGTGGTTTCAGCTTAGAGTTGATTCGCATGGTACAGATCACCCCGAGCATTCTATACCTGGGTACAGATCGCCTAGCTCATTTTGTACTTTGTACTTTTATCTGAAACTTTCACAGATTATTTGTCAAATCTCGTACTTTCCAAGTTAAGTCCCGATGGGTTCACCACCTATTCCTACACATAGAAAAATGGGGAAAATATTATGGAAAGGGGTTTGCGTTGGTAAATAACCTATTTAGGAATTAACCTTGAAATTAAAATGAAATTTACATGAATAGAATATGAATCTAAAGGTAAATATTAGATCTACCTTGTATATACCTTCATAAACGAATATTGAGATTGCGCATATTTACAAAGATGCTTGTATGTTTATTAAATTATCGTTATATGTTGATTTTGAATCAATTTTGTCTTTCAAAAAATGCATAGATCTATGAATGCTCCTCAATGGATCTTTAATGTTGTTATGCTTGATGGACACTTGCTTAGAAGGAAGAATGCATGTGGATGGTCAAAGGATCATCTTGATTGATTGAGAACTCCTCTACTTGGCCATCATGGGAGAGAAGCTTGCCGTAATGGAGAAGATTGAATTCAAATATGCCTTGGATGCTTGAAGATGTTAAATCTTGAATTTGCTTGCAAATCTCAAGAGCACGTGAAATCGTGATCTTGATTTCTATTGGATGCTCAAATGAGGAAGATAGGCCTCTTATATACCTCTCATAACATTTTGGGATTCAAAAATTAAAGGAGGTTGACATGGCATTTAATTTCCCACTTAAATGCCACAAGAGTTCGCCCTTTGATTTGGACCCGAATCTTGGGGTATAGATTGCCCAGGGTGTTTTGTACCTTGGTATACATCACCCAAGGTATTCTATACTTGAGAAAATAGGCTAAAACTTGAATGGGGAGTCAGAAGGAGGAAAATATGTCCAAATAAGAGGAGATGGGTTGTTGGATCAAGCATAGCATACATTAAATCTTGAGAATGCAAAATGGGGTATAACTGAGAACCTAATTATAAGTGCTAACTTTTTAGGATTGTTCATTTAGCCCCCGCTTTAGTGAGAGTATGAGACAATCTCGTGCTCATAATAAAGTAGATCAATGCCTTGGAACAAAATTATCGAGGCCAAAGAGACACCAAAAAACAAGATAAAAGAGCCAACACGAGAGAGAGAGAGAGAGAGAGAGAGAGAGAGAGAGAGAGAGAGAGAGAGAGAGAGAGAGAGAGAGAGATGACCAACTAGCCTAGTAAGGTTTTACCTTAATATGGGTCATGCAAAGATAATACACTACTACAAAAGATGGAATTGAATGGTCTAGCAATTTGTGTTATTTTAGTCAACCCATTGAAAACAATATAAAATATAGTTGATGGTCTAGTGCATGATAGTTAACTCATAAAAAACTATGCAAATGAGAGGTCGAATGGTCTAGCAATTCATGTTATGCTAGTCAACCCATAAAGTATGTGCAAAAGATAGGTCAAATGGTTTAGTGAATTGTGTTGTTCTAGTTAACCAATCGTAAAAATGTGTGCAAATGAGAGTCATTTGGCCCTAATAAGTTGTATTATGCTAGTGTAATCTACCTGAAGTTCTTGAAGTAATCAGAATATTTGTAATAAGGAAGTCATATATGCCCCCCTTGAGATGGAAAAATAAGACTATTTTGGCATCTTGTGAAATAGATAAATAAGGATAAAACACCTTTAACATCAAGGAGGTGTCCCTTAAGCAACAACAATCCAAGCCAAAGAGGTCACAACTCCTATGAGGTCGAGGAAGGGATGAATGCAAATAGATACCATGCAACAAGTGTAAGAGAGGCCCTTTTCAAGATACCAAAATGTGGATAAAGAAATGTTGAACAAAATAACATCATTGACTAGAGGGGAAAGAGAAAAAAAATTCACGCCTTCCCCATATCTAGGTAAAAGAATTCTTGATGGAGGATGACACACTTTTAGCCCCCAAGTAAGGGATTTGTTTACCATGGATAGACATTCGCAAAGAAGGAAGAGGTTATGATCAAAGATACATAGCTCTTTCAAAAGAGAAAATCCATTTAATCAAAACAAACAATTCCACGCAAGAAAAGACATCACATGATAAACCAATACCACTAAACCAAGGGAAAAGTGGATCCTTAGAAAGGATGGGAGATTGAAACGCTACCTTTGCTCCCCAAGTGTATAGACAAGAATAAGAATAAGGAATACTATTATGTTGCTTGAAAAGTATGATTGCGCCTAAAATTGTACCACCATGATTGACAATGAGCCCCCAATATAGAGGCTAACAATGTCACATAATGTGGAGCAACATAATAGGAACTTAAATGTTAGTCAAAGTAATCATAATTGAAAATCAACTCATTGGGACATGCTATGTGAATGATGACATAATCAATGAGTTTCAGAATTTTGTAACACAATGCTTGACATTTATTAGTAGATTGATAATGATATTGATGATACATGCAAAAAGGAAGATTCACAAGGTTTTGACTATGCTTATTCTTTCATTTAGGTTGAGTAATCAACTTAGCATGAAGAAGGTTAGGCAAAATGATTTCTTGATTAAAGTTGGGCATAGAATAAGTGTTAGATGATAAGGGAAGGGATGTAGATAAAGGAGGAGTTTGGAAATTGAACCCTTATAGAGGCAAGTGTGAGGTAGGTTTCTCTTGAGTCTTAAAGATGTGTTGCATACTTCCTAAACCATATTGAGATTATGAGTTGAATTGTTTAGAAGATTGGGTTAGACAAATGATACACTATGCCCTTTAAAGGGTCTCATGTTAAACTTAGGAATATTGTATTCTCCCACAAAAGATGGTGTAAAGTCTAATGACCCCCAATCATCTTCTAAAAGAGTACTTTCAGAGGAATTAGTATCTTTAGGAGAAGAAGGTATGTTTTCTTGAAATGGTGTGGGAATGGAATAAGAATCACATTAAGTGCATAAGAAATTTTAGAACTTATCATCAGCAACAAGTGTATAAATGATATTGTTATAGATGAGCTTCACTTTACGATGATGTGTTGAGGGAACAACTTGCATGACAGTAGCCATGGTCATCCTAAGAGAAGATTATAACTAAGAGTATCAGGCACGATATGAATAGGTGTGGGTAAAATAACATGACCTACCTTAATAGGTAAGGTTATAATACCTAAGGTTTTTTTAGCAACATTGTCAATGCCACATATAGGAATAGAATCAGGTTCAATCAATGTAGTATCCACCTTAATTTTATGCAACAAATCAACGCTACACACATTAAGACCAAATCCATTATCAATTAAAGGTCTTCAAATAACACTGTCATTAACAAGGACAAAAACCATAAGAGAAACATGTTGATATTCAATTTATTTAGAAGGCAACTCATCTTGAGAAAATATAATCTTAGCTTTAGTGTTAGTCGCATTCATACATTCCAATAAGGAAGTTATATTAGTTTGCACATGAGGTGGAACAGTCATGTTTCTTAGGGATTTTTTTAATGATTCATTAAATGTGGATGAAGTTTGAATAAGATCCCAAAGGGATGTCTTGTCCTGGGAGGAGCATGAAGTTGATCTACTAAATCATATTCCTTTCCAAGATTTTGAGGAAGATGAGGTGCAAGAGGAAGCACTGTTTGAGAAGCAAGAAGAGAAGAAGGGACAACTAAATTGGTAGGTTGTGTAATATTTCTTGTGCAATATGTGTGAGAAACCACATGATAATCAAGTTGTTGAGCACCTTTTGCTTCAATGATTGGTTTATTTTGAGGTTGTGGAGTATCTTGACGAAGATGGACAACAACCTTGGGCTTTTCGCTACCCAAAACATTGACAACATTTACTTGATTATTCTTGGTTGTTCAAGGTTTTATCTGTAGAAGAGAGAGCATTAAGGAAATTGGTAATGATATTATCCTCTTCTTCTAAGGTATCCTTATGAGTAGGAACATATTTAGATTGGGGATTAGGGATTTCCATTAATGCTTCATCTCTAGAAGGGATTTCACTTAATGAAGGTAAGGTGATATTAAGAAAGGTATTTATAGTATCCTCCTCTTGATCTAAAATATCCTCATAAAAGGGGTGCATCTTATGATAAGGATCAAAATCACTCATTAATGCTTTATTTGTAGAGGGAAAATCATTGAGATGAATAGA
The DNA here is from genome assembly GCA_018584345.1 of Thuja plicata. NCBI lineage: Eukaryota > Viridiplantae > Streptophyta > Pinopsida > Cupressales > Cupressaceae > Thuja > Thuja plicata. Next base: position 4,515,787 of record MU225863.1, read on the forward strand.
AGGTAAAGTGTCCTTAAGGGAATGAACAATCATATCAATTTTTCTTACCATAATATCATTGTCTTTCGCCAAGGCATCCTCATGGGGGAGATACACATCAAGAGAATGATCAACATCATATTCTAATTATCCATCCCAAATAGGGAGATTGAGAGAAGTATTATTGTCTTGCAATAATATGTCCTCATAAGGAGGGTCATTATGATAGCAAAATGAAACCAGTTTATAGAAAATATTCATTGTGAACCCAACCGAATTGAAAATGAGATGTGCATAAACAATTAATGAAAGAATCTATATGAAATAAAAGGAAATGATTGCTAACTAAAATGCATGAAATGAAATATATTTTATTTTTATTTTTATGTCCCTTTTAAAATGATTGCATAAAATAAAACAATATAATGCATACAAATCATATATAAACACCAAATCAAAAGTGGAAATGTTATGAGTTGGGTTCACCAAAATGTATAATAAGAATTGGGGATCCAAATGGTTGATCATATTTCCTATTGCACAATCGGAAGGAAGATGACCCACTAGGCTCAATTGGGTTTTAAGTGCTAAGCGGGTGCAATGATCCTTTGTGGTAATTGATTAAGATGAGTTGAATTTGAGGGGATATGATAGGATGATGAAAGATATAAGGATAAATAAGAAAATATGACAAAATTTAGCAAAATACAAATTGACAAAAATAGACAGTAACCTGTATGTACTTGAAATAGCAACTATAAAGAAAAATTGGCCTATGGTTCTAGTTTGGAGTTGAATTGCGGGGTATAGATTGCCCTAGGAATTTTGTACCTAGTTACAAATCACATGGCTCATTCTGTACCCTGTACTTTTTTCTTAAACTTTCATAAATAGTTTATTGAATTCTATACCTTCTAGATTAAGTCTCGATAGGTTCACCACTTGTTCCTACACACAGAAAAATGGGGAAAATGTTGTGGAAAGGGGTTTGTCTTGGTCAACCCCCTATTTAGGAATTAACCTTGAAATTGAAATTAAATTTGCATGAAAGTAATGTGAATGTAAAGTTAAATTTTAGATCTACCTTGTATATACCTTCATAAATGGATATTGAGATCACACATATTTATTAAGATACTTGTATATCTATTTATTTATAGTTGTATGTTTACTTTGATTCAAGGATGCATTTCACAAATACATGGATTGGTGAATGCTCCTCAATAGATCTTCAGTGTTTTTATTCTTGATGGACATTTGATTGTAAGGAATAATGTATGTATATGGTCAAAGGATCTTCTTGCTTGATTGAGAACTCCTCTACTTGACCATCATGGGAGAGAAGTTTTCTACAATGGAGAAGATGCCTTGGATGCTTGAAGAATGTTAGATCTTGGATTATCTTGCAAGTCTAGAGAGCACATGAAATTTTGATCTTGATTGCTAATGGATGCCCAAATGAGGAGAGATAGGCCACTTGTATACCTCTCATAACATTTCAGGATTCAAAAATTGGAGGAGGCCAATACGGGATCTAATTTCCCATTAAAATACTACAATGGGCCACCAATTTGAATTTGGACCCAAATCTTGGGGTGTAGATTGCCTAGGACATTTTGTAACTGAGTATACATTACCCAATGATTTATATACCTAAGAAAATAGTCTAAAATTTGAATAGGGAGTCGGGAAGGAGGAAAAGATGTTAGAATAAGATGATATGAGTTGTAGGATCAAGCATAATAGACATGAAAACTCAAGAATAGAAAAATTGGGCCTACTTGAGCAACTAATTATAGGTGCTAACTTTTTAGGATGGTATAGTGTGTAAGGTACCCACTCCTTAAACTATATCATGAAATAAAATAAATGTTCAAATTTGTATTAATATGGAAATAGAATAAAATAACTCAATATATACATAAAATATCAAATTACATCTTGAATTTGGCAAGTAGTAGCATATGAAATGAGGTAGATAAATAGTACATATTAGGCTCTCATGCAATGTAATCAAATTAATGCAAATAATTATGTACAATTCAAGTAGTATACAAGAAATGATATAATATAATCAATGAATCTTTGGTTGCCACCGATCCCAATAGTCATTTGCAAGTCCTGGAGATGAGAACATGGCTCAGACACTTTTGTACCTACCATAAAGCTTACACTTCCTCATAAATATTTATGACACAAAGAGTACCCGATCCTACACAAAATGCCTAGCAATTTGGAAACAATAGGGATGAAATAAATATCAGTGTAACTTGACATATCTAGATGTAGTATTTGAAAATATTTTCTAAGTGTATGTATTGAGTCCATTAAATGTATGCATTGAGTCATCTACATCAACGAATTGCACTTAGTAGAAATTAGTCATTTTTTTCATTATTGTTATGGATGGTGTCAAGTTGTGAGAGTATCTAGACTTCTTTAAAAATAAATTGTTTTGCTAGGACCATAGTTTTCAATCAAAGAACTTAAGATTGTTAGTAATTTTGCAAGTTACCACAATCAGATCTAGCAATAGAAACAAATGGATTTTGGACCCATGAATCACAACAACCAAAAGCTAATGTCGTTGGCAACAAGTAAGAAGAATATAATAGCTTTGATAAGGTATTGGTCTATCCGTGTTTGAAGGATGAGATTGATATGATTAAAGAGGGTAAGTTGGAAATCAATGAAGACATGTTCTCTAGCATCATTGAAGAATTTGTTCAAGAATTGTTGCCAAGATAACACTTCCTAAATAAAATAATTTTGACCATGACAAGGTGTTGGTTTATGAGGAGACAAAAGAGGACAAATGTGTTTTGGAAAATGAAGAAGTAACACACACAAGGTTTCCAGTCAAGATGAATGTGGTATCAAATTAGAACTACATCAAGAAGAGAGCTTTCATAAATTCAAAATCAATCCTCTCATGCAAAAAAGTAAATGAGATATTAAAGAAGACCATTTTTTGGATGACATAGAGGTTTTTTTTCTCAAATTTGGATGATTAACTAGTATCTTTTATAAGAAAAAATCATGAGCAACATGATCATAGTGCATAAATTTCTATGCTCTTCTCAAATTAGACACACAAAATAGACTTTACTAATAATAAAGAGGATAAACAAGCATCCCATCAACTCAAAACCAATTAGGAGGGTTGACGCAAGTGAGGGTTGATAATGGGGCCTAGGGCTCTCCCAACTACCAAACCAACTTGCCAACACAATGCAGAAACAACAACAACAGAGTGAGAGAAGAAACAACAGAGATCTTTTTCATTAATTGATCAAACTCATTACATGTCAGGCTTTAAGGCCTTCCTGGTTTGGGCCATATATCCAAAGGATTAAAAATTGATCTTCATACATGCAAGGCCATAGACTTGCTTACAGATAACCTGATATCAAATCTTATTCTAACACTGCCACTTCAAAACTACCTAAACTAAGAACATAGAAATAATTATATACAAGAGTCCACCAAGAGAGGTCGGCGCTCAAATCCATAAGTGAGACCCATATTTAAGTCCACACAGATCCCAATGAGATACCCCAAATCAATTGAGCCACAAAAATTAACTGAAGAAGTTGGCCACCAAATCCAACTTCAAAATAAGCATCTCAGGCAAAGGTTGACTGAGCAACAGAGTGACTCGGGCAAAGAACACCCTGAGAAACAGGAAAACAAACCCGAGTGTCAGAAGAGAAACCCGAGCAACAAAAATAAACAAGCTTTCCCGAGTGACAAAGCTCAAGCAATAGAGACAAGAATGCCCAAGCAATAGAACCCGAGCAACAGAGACAAGCATGCTTGAGCGACAGAACCCGAGCAACAGAGTATTTCCTGAGCAGGATCCAAATAAACTAAAGAACAAAACAAACATCTTTTGGGTTGAGCAGGATCTCCAATAACCCAAGATTCTCCTGCATCAGACACCTTGGGTTAATAGAAATGATTCCGATTCAGGTCCAACCTAAAATGAATCCAACTTAGATTGAGAAATCCAAAATGAGTCCTCAAACAGTCTGTTCTTCTACTTTACCAAATATTCCATGTATTCCTTTCCTCTTGTACTTCTACCAATTCTTCGTTTCAAAATCTTTTCAACTTCCTCTATCTGCTTCTTAGGTTAATCACTTGGTATTGTCACTTCTTCATCAGGTTCATGATATTCATACAAGTCTAAAATTTTGAATATAGGTGATATATCCATGTCATCAAGTAATTCAACTTCATAAGCATTTCCACTATCAAATCTTCTCAGTATTTTGCAAGGACCAAATTTCTTCATTTTCAATTTACCATATGTTCCAATAGGAAATCTTCCTTTCTTCAAATGAACCATTACTGCATCACCAACTTCAAATGTTTTATGTCTTCTTGATCTGTCTGCACTATCTTTGTATTTCTGATTGCTTTTCTCCAGCTTCTGTTTTACATATTCATGTAATGTCTTCATGAACTCAGCAAATTCTTCTGCTTCTGCACTTCTTTTCTCTTCTCCAACAATATCTCTCAAGTATGATATACCTCTCGATTGTGTGCCATGAACAATCTCAAAAGGTGACTTTCCAGTACTTCTATTCACTGAACTATTGTATGCAAACTCTGCTTGTGCCAACATCAAATCCCAATTACTAGGTGTGTCTCTAACTAAGCATCTCAACAAATTACCCAAACTTTGGTTTATAACCTTTGGTTGTCCATCAGTCTGTGGATGAAATGTAGAACTAAACTTCAAATCAGTATCCAACTTCTTCCAAAGTGTTCTAAAAAAATAGCTAACAATTTTACTGTCTCGGTCAGAAATGATACTCCTCGGTAATCTATGCAATCTGAAAATCTCCTTAAAGAAAAGGTCTGCTATATGTACTGCATCTGATGTCTTCTTACATGGTATGAAATGTTTCATTTTTAGAAAATCTATCCACAACAACAAATATAGAATCATTACCTCTTGTTGTCCTCGGTAAGCCAAGAACAAAATCCATGTTGATATCACTCCAAGGTTTCTCAGGAACAGTAATTGGTGTATACAAACCAATATTCTGACTCACTCCTTTTGCAACTTAACAAACTCCATGACTTTTCACAAATTTCTGAACATCCTTATACAATTGAGGCCAAAACTGCCTTTCCTTCAACAAACTTAATGTTTTATCAATACCAAAATATCTAGCCAATCCACTACTATGTTTCTCCTTAATCAAATTTGTTCTCATTGATCCTCTTGGTATGCACAAGTCAATATCTTTGAACAACATATCTTCCTGAATGAAATAGTCCTCATACTTACTTGATTGATTTGAATTAGGTGCTCTGCACACTCTACAATGCTCAGAAAAATCAGGATCACTTTCATACAAATTCTTCATGTCATCAAAACCAAGAACTTCAATTCTCATTTTAGTCAACAAAGATCTTCTTCTACTCAATGCATTAGCAACTCGGTTAGATACTCCACTCTTATGTTTAATCACAAATGTGAAACTCTGCAAATACTCTACCCATTTCATATGTCTCTGATTCAACTTATTCTGACTACCCAAATACTACAAAGCCTTATGATCAGTGTACAATAGAAATTAATTTGGCATCAAATAGTGTCTCCATTTCTTCATAGCTTGAACAATAGCATAGAACTCTTGATCATAGACAAAATATTTCGTCTTAGCATCATTCATCTTTTCACTAAAGAAAGCAACAGGTTTACTTTATTGAGTCAACATAGCTCTAATTGCACTTCCACTCGCATCACATTCAACTTGAAATACCTTATTGAAATCAAGTAATGCTAACACGGGTAATTCAACAACCTTCAGCTTCAAAGCCTCAAAACTATTATCAGCTCCATGTGTCCATTTGAATTCTCTCTTGTCTCCTCTCATTGTCTCAGTCATAGCATTACAAATAGAACTAAAATTTCTGATAAATTTCCTGTAAAAACTTGCCAATCCATGAAATGATCTTACCTCAGTGATATTTTATGGTGTAGGCCAACTAAGTATAGCTTCAACCTTCTCTGGATCCATCTTCAAACCATTAGCTGAAATTACAAAACCCAAATACACAAGCTCTTCTTTCATAAAGGAACACTTCTTCAGATTTATCAACAACTTTTTCTCTTTCAATGTCTGCAACACTTGCCTTATATACATCAAATGCTCTTCTCTAGTCTTACTGAATATCAGAATATCATCCAAGTATACAATCACACACTTATTCAAGAATTTCTTCAAAACTTCATTCATTAACCTCATAAATGTACTCGGTGCATTAGTTAAACCAAAAGCCATAACCAACCACTCATACAAACCTTCCTTTGTCTTGAAAGCAGTCTTCCATTCATCACCTTCTCTGATTCTGATCTAATGATATCCACTTTTCAAATCAATTTTGGTAAAATATCTTGCTCCACTCAAACAATCCATTATGTCATCCATTCTCGGTATAGGAAACCTATACTTCATTATGATCTTGTTAATTTCCTGGAATCAATGCACATTCGCCATTCTCCATTCTTCTTAGGTGCCAATACATCAGGTACTGCACATGGACTCAAACTCTCTCATATCATACCTTTGTTCAACAATTCATGAAATTGTCGGTTAAGCTCTTCATTCTCGGTTGGTGTTAACCGATGTGGTGCTTTGTTTAGTAAAATAGCTCTAGGAATCAGATCCATACAATCACTGATATCTCTCATTGGTGGTAAACCATCATGTACATTGTCTTAAATTATCTCCTTGTACTTAGTGAGTAACTTTCCAAATTCTATAGGAATGTCATCTTCTATATTCTTACTCAATTTTTTAGGAATCAAAGCATAACAGATGTCATTTGTTTTAAAATCCTTAACAAACTTTCTACCTTCCATCAAACAAAATTTCACATATGTACATATCTCACCAACAGATTCTTCAATCAAAGGTAACAAAACTTGCTTCTTACCATCAACCCAAATATAATATCTATTCAATATTCCATCATGTATAGCATGTCTATCATATTGCCAAGGTCTACTTAACAAAATATGACAACAATCCATAGGCATAATATCACACAACACCTTATCATAATACTTTCCAATTTTCAAATTCACAAAACATTATTCACTCACCATTAATGTGTGTCTGTCCTTGATCCATGAGATCTAATAGGTTTTCAAATGCTTCATCCTCTCCAACTATAACTTTACAACCATTTCCCCAGATGCCAGATTCTCCAAGCTTCTACTATCAACAATTACCTTCCAAACTTTGTCTACAACTCTACATCTGGTCTTGAACAAACTTTTCCTGACAGGATCTTTCTCATCCTTCTCACTCCATAGTATCCTTTGGATCATGATATTTCCATCCTTTTCATCTTCATTTAGTGACTCCTCTTGCACCAATGCATTTCTGCTACTACTACCTTTCTTTCTTGCATGTGTACACTCAAAGGATTTATGTCCTTCTTCACCACAATTGTAACAAGTTATTTGGAACCCTTTTCTGCTATATCCACCTCTTGAGTAATTGGCTCTTCCTCGATATGAAATTCCACCTTTCCATTCAGTCTTTCCTTTGTCTTGAGATGTGTCTAAAATTGACTTGTCTAGTTCAAATCTACTGTTTTCACCATGAGATCTACCTCTTCCTCTAGGGAATCTACCACCTCTGCCTCTTTTTCTTTGTTCATATCTTCTATTCAACTTCTTCTTGGCTTTTAGGGAAAATTGATATGCCTCCTCAATGCTATCCATCTTGACCAAACTAATCTCATCTTGTATGGAACTTCTCAATCCATTTAGGTATCTTGCTACTCTTTCCACCTCATCTTCAACATGGCCAGATCTGATGTCCAATCTGAGAATTCCTAAGTATAGTCTTTTACTTATTTATCTTTCTGCTTCAAACTTTGTATTCACCTGATTAGGTTAATCTGATAATCACAAGGTAGAAACTTGCCTTTCAATTTGTTTACCATCTTATCACATACCTTGATTTTGTCTTTACCTTTATTCTTCCGATCCAATTGTAGATGTTCACACCATAAGGATGCATGACCTTTCAATTTAGTGCTTGCAATCTTCACCTTCTTATCCTCTGCTACATTCTCATATTCAAAATACTTTTCCATATTAGTTATCCAATCAGTCAATTCATCATAATCCAATTTTCCACTATACTTAGGAGGATTAAACTGAGGTGTGGATTTCAAACTTGTCAAAGCTCTCAGGAATCTCTCTTCTTCCTGATTTATCACAGGTGCTGGTGCAACTTCACCTTGAACCTCTTCAATTTCATCATCACTAACGTCCTCAAGATGTCTTCCTTTGTGTTGGGTTGTCTCAACAGCTTCCAATATAGCATCCATGTATCTAAGCATATCAGCTAGACTTGGATCTGCATTTCCTCTCCCACGAACCATCTTGAATCCCTCTGCAATTGTAGGTCAGATTGTAATCTGCTACCCCACAACATTATCACCAACTAGGGTTAGGGTTTACAAGAAGGAACTTAGATCTCACCAATGCTCTGATACCACTTGACGTAAGTGAGGGTTGATAATGGGGCCTAAGGCTCTCCCAACTACCAAACCAGCTTGCCAACACAATGTGGAAACAACAAAAATAGAGTGAGAGAAGAAATAGAATAGATCTTTTTCATTAATTGATCAAACTCATTACATGTCGGGATATAAGGCCTTCTCAGTTTGGGTCATATATTCAAAGAATTACAAATTGATCTTCATACATGTGATGTCATAGACCTTCTTACAGATAATCTAATATCAAATCTTATTCTAACACTGCCACTTTGAAACTGCCTAAGCTAAGAACATAGAAATAATTATATACAAGAGTCCTCCAAGAGAGGTCGGTGCTCAAATCCATAAGTGAGACCCAGATATAGGTCCACACATATCCCAATGAGAGATCCCAAATCAATTGAGCCACATAAACTAACTGAAGAAGTCGGCCACCAGATCCAACTTCAAAATAAGCATCTCGGGCAAAGGTTGACTGAGCAACATAGTGACTCGGGCAAAGAGCACCCAAGCAACAGGAAAACAAACTCGAGCGTCAGAAGAGAAACCTGAGCAACAGAAATAAACAAGCTTGCCCGAGCGACAAAACCTGAGAAACAGAGACAAGCATGCCCGAGCGACAAAACCCGAGCAACAGAGTATTTCCTGAGCAACCTCCAAACAAACTAAAGAACAAAATAAACATCTTTTTGGTTGAGTGGGATCGCCAATAACCCAAGATGCTCCTGCATCAAGGGTTCAAGATTTGTTATTTCACGAGGATTCCTATCAGACACTACTTTGATGGAGGCAAACAAATCATTACAGGTTATGTTTATACCAAAGTATGAAGTGTTGTTGTTGAATATGTAGTTGCAGCTGGAGAAGAATATTTTCAGCTAATTTATGCACTTCAAAATAGTACACTATGTATCATCAACATGAATTAGTATGTGAGTTTGATTATGCCTTTCAATAAACATTTTAGTTTTTGTAAGAATTTGCCTAAGGTAATGAATGAAAATACCAAGATCTAGAAACTCAATGAATAACATCAACAACAAAGACAAAATGATTGTTAGAATTTGAAGAATTCAATCACCAAGATCCATTACATGCAAATAACCTGTTACAAAAGAAAAGAATGGAGACAAGTCATAATGATCTGAAAGATGAAATATTCATTCAGAGAGGGAATTGAGGGAATTACAAAAGAATTAATAATTGCAAAGAGATCAATCCTTATAAAGGAGATCGAACACCAGAAGGTGGAGAAACCTAGGTTGCACGATAATAATTAATAATATAATTAATTATTATATGCCTAAAGTTTAGCTTAAGTAAAATAGAGATAAAAAGTGACTTAATAATCAAATCAATAATGATTTAATTAATAAGTGAAAATACATTTTTAATCTAACACCCCCTCGTAAGATAAACTTAGGGAGAAGCTAAAAACCTAGAAACAACTACTGAAAGCATAAAATGGGTCTCGACAACATAGCCTAATCAGATACCCAAGTACAAAAAATCTCTGTAAAGAGGAGAAAGGGAGAAAACCCAGTGGGAAAAACCCCTCTCCAAAAAGAGATGAATCCTAGTGAAGGACTGAAGAAACCTCCAAACTAGAGAAAGTCCTAGAAAATAGGAACAAAGATCAGGTAGAGAATATTGCAATCTACATGAGTGCCTTCAAATGGTACTACTCAAATCGGGATGGAAAACAAAGGAAAACATCATAACTTGAAGATATATATGGAAAAAAAACACCAAATTTTGAAGAGTTGATCAAAAGAAGAACATGAAGAACACCACTGAAGCATGAAGATGCAAACACTATCAAAGAATAACTAAGTGAACCTCCACTAAAATATAATCTGATCAGGTAAACAAGACTGTAATTTGTACGAGTTCCCTCAAATGAAACTACTTGAATTAGGATGGCAAACAAAGGAAAACATCGGAACTCAAAGATACAGATGGAAAAAAACACCAAAGTATGAAGAGTTGATCAAAAGATGGAAGGATGCCTCAAAAACAGGAATGAAAGAAGTGTCCATATGGTAAATGATCTATCACACCAAAATGCATAGGTACCTAGCCACTGCATCCTCCTAGTACATAGGAAAAAATACTAAATACATAGCTCACTCCATCAAACCAAGGAAGCATTAGAACCAACAGGAGATACCCCCCATAATGCTAAGCATAGAGATGTATGATAGGTACACTGAAAAAGGCTTCCAAGTGTAGCTGTATGTCATAGAAAGTAAAAACACATATAAAGGATGGTGCCATGGATGCTCAATCTCTTGACACACATAATGAGGCTAATATCCTAGAAGGAACACTCACTTGAGAAAGGTAGATGACAAACAAGGAAAACATCAAACCCAACCATGACACTTTATTATGTAGTGTGATTATAAACAGGCACAAAATGTGCAAGATCCCAAACATGTAACAGATGACACTTTATCTCAGTGTGTTTGCAAAAATTAAAGGCTACAAAAATAGATCTCTACAATGCTAAGAAATGACAGAAATTTGTAAGAACATATGTAACAGCTAAAAAGGAGTCATCTCATGCAAGGCAAATGATCCGAGGACCTGAAACATCCAAGATATTCATGAGATTGCAAAAAAGAAAAAACTTGAATAAAATGTACCTGGAGCAGATTTTGGTGATGAGACCCATATAAGAAGAAAGAGAATGGAACCAACTTTTCGACAACATGTGAAAATAAAAAAATGGAGTCCAGATGAACAAGATGTGGCTCTCAGAGTGCAAATAGGAACCCTAACTTTGACTGGAAAAAAACCATGCAAATGGAAAAATCATAAAACAAAACCTAGAAAATCAAATCGGGCTTAAAACCAACTTTCTGACGATATCTTGTTTGGCAAAAAACACCTCTATTTTCTCATGATATGAGCAAAAAACCATAGGTACCCTGAAAAGGCATTAAAAATGACCTGGTGGCCCTGTGGTGGCTCCCGGGTGGTTTCTCTAGAGGCTGGAGGTGTCTGGGCAGTGGAAAGTGGCAGAGCCACTAGGGCTGGCCGCTGGGCAGTGGGCCCAAAAACTATTTTTAATTTTTTTTTGTGTTTTTAACTACTTTTCTTGATTTTCATGCCTAGAATAGGGGCACATTCAATTTTTTTGCCTTAGATGACAACTTTGTCCAAAATGGACGTGCTTTATATGGACATGGGGGGTTTTTGGGCATTTTGAGCACAATCGTGAGGTCGGTTTGTGCCCAAGGTGCTCCAAAAAATAGCTCCCCCAGATCCATACAAAAAATTCTGAAAACTTGAAACCCTCAGCACTCCAAAAAATCTTCAAAAAATTCAAGAAAGAACTGCAACAACAAGGCTCTAATACCATGTTAGAATTCTAAGAATTCAATCACCAAGATCCACTATATGAAAATAACCTGTTACAAAAGCAAATAATGGAGACACTCATAATGATCTAAAAGATGAAATATTCATTCAGAGAGGGAATTGAGGGAGTTATAAAAGAATTAATAATTACAAAGAGATCAATCCTTATAAAGGAGATCAAACACCAGAAGGTGGAGAAACCTAAGTTGCATGATAATAATTAATAATATAATTAATTATTATATGCCTAAAGTTTAGCTTAAGTGAACTAGAGATAAAAAGTGACTTAATAATAAAATCAATATTGATTTAATTAATAAGTGAAAATATCTTTTTACTCTAACAATGATATGATTAGTAATTGATTGGATTCAACAATAATCAATGATCAAATGATAATGGATGTATACAATGTAGATGTGGGTGAATATATAGGCAATGCATGATAACTAGGAGATATAAGATATCATCCACACTAGGTGGCATCACATGTCCACCAAAGGTTGATCATCCTCCATTGTACAATGAAGTATGTGAAAACATGTGCAACAATGAGAGGATGATAATGTGAGAAGTGCACTAAAGGTGTATCTCAAACATAAAGTGGAATGAGATAACAACTAACTCCACCTAAAGTGGAATTCTCCTACACCATGTGCTAAAATAAAATACAATCTCCTATGTGCCTACAATGCAAACTACTACGTAATGAATTATTTTAATTAAGCCTAAATAAAGTGTAATTAGGATTAATTAATTACACCAACACCCACCCTTAAGTGCAACTTAGGGGAATGAACTTAAGCTCATAATGCTAGGTGACAATGTCAGATGGGTCTTGACTAATATGTCATGTTAGGTACCCATGTACAATATGAAAATGCAAAATCAATTCAATGCAATCTCTCATAAAGAAAAGAAAGAGAGAATACCTCATGGGAAACCCCCCTCCCCCCTCCCCCCCCTCCCTCCCCCCAANCCCCCCCCCCTCCCCCCCCTCCCTCCCCCCAAAGTGAGAGATAAGTACATAATAGAAGATGAGAGAGAAAAAACCTCATGTAAGGAAAAAGGCCCCCCCCATAAGAGAGAATGTAGAAGTCAAGTGACCCCTCATGATGAAATATCTTGCACCCCCAAGAGAGCTTGCAACTGAAGACACTTAATCTCAGTGAATGGTTTGGTGAAGATGTCTGCAATTTTCTTTGTTGTGAGACAATACCTCAAGTCAATGACTTGCTCCTATATAGTGCATGTGGGCCTCGATGTGTTTGGTCCACTAATGTTGGAATGAGTTCTTTGATATCAATATAGAACTCTGATTATCACAATGAATGAATGAAGGTCGTGGAATGCTAAAACCAAACTTTATCGTGATATGATGAAGCTAAATAGCCTAGATGTTGTTGCATTAACAACCCCTTGATACTCAGTCTTAGTCGAAGAGAGATAAATAGCATGTTGCTTCTTAGTCTTCTAACAAATGGAGCCTAAACCAAGATGAAAGTTATAACCTAAAGTAGACTTACAATCACCAAGATCACCATCCCAATTTGAGTTTGTGTAGCAAACCAAGTCAATTCCAATACTTGTTGCATAGTGAATCTCATATGTATGTGTACCATGTATGCAATGTATAATGCATTTGGTTTCCTTCCAATGAATCTCATGTGGATCTTGCATGAAGCAAGAAACTATTCCAACTACAAAGGATATGTCAGGGTGTGTATGTGTCAAGTAGACGAGGCTTCCTGCAAGCTATCTATACAATGTGGCATCAATAAGTGGTGTAGAACACTTAGACTCAAGCTTGACACCTAAAAGAAAGGGAGTAGGTGTAGGCTTGCAATTACTCATGCAAAATTGAGGAATTAAGTCAAGAGTGTACTTAGGTTGAGAAATAGTGATCCCTATTAAGGATTATGTGATCTCAATACCAAGAGAGTAGTGTAGTAATCCCAAGTCTTGCATAGAAAACCAGTCCTGTAAAGAATACTTAACACTGCCTATGATGAAGTACTCCCTATTATGATCAAGTCATCAACATAGAGCATAAGCATCAAGTGAGAGTTATCATGTCACAATATGTAGACATTCAAATCTGAATGACACTTGGTGAACCATATTGAGAGAAGAAAGGAATCCATATTGGAACACCAAGCTCGAGGAGCCTGTTTGAGGCCAAAGATAAACTTCCTCAATCTGCAAACCAATAAAGTATCATATATGAAACCCTATGGTTGCTCCACATAAATCTCCCCATGAAGATCCATATGTAAAAATTCACTTTTCACGTCCATCTGATGTACAACCCAACCATGAGGTACAACAATAGCAAGTGTCAAATGAATGGAGTTCATCTTGGCTAGGGTGCAAAGGTCTCAGTATAGTCAGCACTTGGAACCTTTGAGAAACCTTTTGAAATAAGTATAGCCTTATACTTGTCCACACTTTCATATGTTGCAAAAAAAATTTGATAGATCTACTTACACAAAACTATATTTCTTCCCTTAGGAAGAGGAACTAAGTCCCATTTGTGATTCCTCATTAAATAATTATACTCTTCCTCTATGGATAATTCCCACTCAGAAACTCTCAAGGCTTCATGAAATTATTGTGGATCCAAAATAATTGAAATGTAAGCATGTGGAAAAGATCTATGTTGTGACCTTGTTCTCCGAGTGTCTGAAGGATCCCCTATAAGTAAACCTGTTGAACCAAGTGTCTGTTGTGTTGAATGAGGTCTAGTAGAAGAAGATGAAGATGGATTACCCTCATCTGTATCTTGACCCTACGAAGGTGGAAGCCTGTGAGTCAAGGTTGAAGGAGTATCATAATTTAAATCACTACCATCACTATCACTTTACACAATGGAGGAAAGAAGAAGAGTTGAAGAGGCCTGTTAGGAATAATAGTCCACAAGCACAACTGAGAGGGGGGTGAATCAGTTATGAGACAGATTATTAAACATTAAACTTACGAGCCAAAAATTCAATTCAAATGATAACACAGTAAATACCAACACAATAACACAATCTTTTGATGTCAAGGAAACCCTGTAAAAGGTAAAACCTCAGTGGGAATTAGCACCCACAAATGATGTACTGAGAGTATAGTATCCATGTTAAAAGATTTAGCCATGTTAGGAGCTTATTACAATATTAAAGTACATAGTCCCTATTCAAGGACATACCCTACTAGGAGTCAAGAGTAGCAATGGGATCACTGCCCAGGCGCACTACCCAAAGAAAGTTAAGTCACCCTCAAGGATTTACAATCTGAACAAGTGTATATAAGAAATATACAATCCAGTGAACTATCTGATAGCAACTATTTTTTCTTGGTCAGCTCCAATAAAGTACTACAATCACAAACTCTTCTCTACATCCAACAACCAATCAAGCTTGGTAGCTTCCATACTTCTCTGTCTTTTCAATTACCTTCTCAAAATTCCACTATCACATCTTTTCAAAAGAAAATATCTCTCATATATACTCTATTACAATAATTGATTAGGTCGGCCAATTAAGCTTTCCCAATATACAAATAATTATTTAACCCCTTGCTAAGATACACAAGGTACCTAAAATAAGTAAACATCAATTACAATACATCAGATATAATCCAAGATCTGTAATCCATGCTCGTAATTTATAATGCACGCTACATCTCTGAAGTCGACCCCAAATAGGTCTCATCTAGAATACACGCCACAGTTGACATCAAAAACAATCATACAACTTGTGATCAACAAAAAACATTCCTCAATATGCCTTTTGTCATCTCTTAAGCTCGCATAACTTGAATCATCATTGCATGTAAGTTATCCCCAAAACACAAAGACTCACTCTATCAAGCATCACTGTCACAGTCCACAAATTGGTCTTCACTAAAAATTTTGTAACATCTGCAATATGAATTAAGCCAAGTGACCTTAGGAATAAGGTCATCACACATCTTTCTTCATATCCTCATCTTCACTCATTCTGATTCATCAGTACAGTGTCTGTACACTTATGTCAGTCATCATTCAATAGTAATAACCAGTCTGTTCACTCCACAGAAACATATGTTGACATTAGTGACAAAACGTGATTGCCAATGAAATTAGTAGTACCCAATTCTCATATCATCCAACAATCTCCCCCTTTGGCATTGATGGAAACATATGGCAAAATCCATCAACCCAAAAGTACTCTCTCTCAATGCAATCTTCTCAATATCCTCAACACAATTCTCCCTAAAGTAGTAGGGATTTTTACATAGAAAATCTCCCCCTTTGACAACAATGGCAAAGGGTGCCATAACTATTCTTTAATCTTCTATAAGGTGTAGCTTTTTCAAATCTTCATGTCTAACAACAAGGTGTAAAATCACCCGAATGTGATCTATAGTGTTCCTGTGATCACTCCCCCTGAGGAGTAGATCCATACATCAAGTCTAGAAAATGATATAGCTCTAAAAGCTACTGGACTGATGCATGCCTGCATCAATTAATTACCACAATGAGGGGATCTCACCCCAAGCATGCTTCTGAGATACTCAAAAGCATCTTTTGGCAAAGGTTTTGTAAATATATATGCTATATGTTCTTTTGTGCTAATATACTCCAATCTAATCTCTTTCTCTGCTACCTTGTCTCTCAAAAAATTATACTTAATAGAAATGTGCTTAGTCTTTGAATGCATTGCATGATTCTTTGACATATTCACTGTGCTAGTGTTATCACAATGGATAACCACTAGCTCTTCAAAAATTATTCCAATGTCCTTCAATATTTGTTTCATCCAAACAACTTGTGTACAATTTATAGCAGCAACAACATACTCGAATTTAGTAGTAGACTGAGCAATACAGTCCTGCTTCTTACTTAACCATGAAACCAGACTTTTTCCAAGGAAAAATGCTACACCACTTGTACTATTTCTATCATCCACATTAACTGCCCAATCAACATCAGTATAAGCTTGTAAAATAAATTCGTATATTTTTTCATACCATAATCCATATTCTATTGTTCATTTCAAGTATTTGAAAATTCTTTTCACAATAGCAAGGTGTGTCTCTTTAGGACCTGCTTGATATCTTGCTGCAATTCCAACTACATTGGAAGTATCTAGTCTGGTGTGAGTTAGGTATTGTAGACCTCCAATCATTGATCTGTATTTTTTCTTAAAAACACTTTGAGTTTCATTATTACTAGTAAGTTTGTAACCAATCACCATGGGTGTTCCAACAAGTTTACAATCTTCCATTCCAAACTTCTTCAACATTTCCTTAAGATACTTGGTCTGAGATATAAAAATACCATTCTTATTCTAATTAATTTACAAACCCAAAAAAAAATTCATCTCATCAATCATTGACATTTCAAATTCATTTTCCATTTCTTTAGAAAAAAATTTACTCATTTTATCATTGCCTCCAAAAATGATATCATCAACAAAAACTTCTATGATTAAGATTCCATATTCACTAGTTCTTAAATATAATTATTGTCTGCATTACCTTTTCCAAAACCAAGATGAAGTAGATACTTGCCTAGTCTTGTATACCATGCTCTCGATATTTGTTTCAGTCCATACAATGCTTTCTTCAATTTACAAACCATGTCTTCATCTTCTATCAAAGGAAATCCTTCAGGTTGCTCTATGTACACTTCTTCCAAATCTTCATTCAAGAATGCAGATTTCACATCCACCTGATATACTTTAAAGTCATTATGTGCAACATAAGTAAGAAATATTCTCACAGCTTCTAATCTAGAAATAGCATCAAATGTTTCTTCAAAGTCTATGCCTTCTTGTTGTGAGTAGCCTTTACAAACCAGTCTAGCCTTATTTATTACCATTGTTCCTTCCTCATCCATTTTGTTTCTGAAAACCCATTTAGTTCCTACCTCATCCATTTACGCCTCTCTCTCCAGTTTCCCACAGCTTTCCAAGGGCAGGGGTTAGTAGCAAAGGTTCACAAGTGAATGTAAATCAAGTACGTAATAACTACTAAACGAATAACAGAAACATGAGCAATAAAATGTACAAGCAAGAGAAAGGAAGACAAACGAATGCAAACCCCATGATGCTTGAAGCTTCTATTGTTTCTCTCTACTCCTTCCGAAATGTTGTTCTTGATGCTCAGTATTGGCGGGGCAACGTCTATGACTTGAGAAGCGTCGAGAATTTGACAATTGAAAAGTGTGTATGTGATCGCAAGATGGCTTGAATGCTAGAACCAAACTAACATAGTAATGGCGCACGAGAGCTTGAAATCCTGGATGTATGATCGCAAGAAGGCTTGATGCTTGAACCAACCTGACAGAGTAATGGCACATGTAAGCTTGAAATCCTGGATGTATGATCGCAAGAAGGCTTGATGCTTGAACCAACTTGACAGAGTAATGGCGCATGTAAGCTTGAAATCCTGGATCCTTCAAATGGTTATGAAGGATTTATTATATAGGGAATGGTGATGAAATGAATGGTTGAGATCAATCCCAGAGATGGGGAGATGAACGGTTGAGATCAAAAGGAACAGGAGAGA
>MU225863.1:4534309-4547218 GCA_018584345.1 Thuja plicata
ATTAATTTTGGGAATTTGATTAGATGATTTGGGGAATGAATTTAGAGGAAAATAGGTGATTAATTAATGATTAAAAAACCATTAATTAATAGATGAAAATTAGTGTTTTTAATGTAAAGTCGCAAGCGTGTCCATTTTAGGGTGTCTACAAGTTCCTATGACATTTTTGTTTTTAGGTCTTGGAACCAATTCCCAAGTATTGTTTTTCTTTATTTGTTCAAGTTCTTCCTACATAGCTTTAGTCCAAGGTTCATCTCTACATGCTTCATCAGTAGTTTTCGGTTCAACTTGAGAAATCAAACAAATTTCATCTCTTACTTTAGATCTTGTCATGATTCCTTTACTTGCATTACCAATGATTTGATTTTTAGGATGATTCTTCTTAACATACCTCAAAGTCTTAGGAGTTTCAGTGAGCTCAATTGATTCATCTTCAATCTCATCATCAATCTCCAAAGGTTTTGCAAGATCTGCAGTGAACTCCTTTATTTCTACAATTTGACCACAGTCATATATTCTTTTCTGAATCTGAAACTTTTCATCTATCCTCACATTAGCGCTTTCAATCAACTTACTCAATCTCATATTGAAACATTTATAGGCTTTGCTCTTAGTAGATGTAAGATATAAAATATGGTACATCTAAAATGTAAGAGAGATAATGTGTGTAATGTGTGGGGAAGATAAGATGTTCCTTTTATCCTCAAATACACAAAGGAAGGATCCAAACTGATTAACCCCAAAGGAAGGGTCAATGCATAAATGAATCAATCGATTAGAAATAAGAATAAAGAAGAAGATCTTAAATTTTCTTTTATAGAAAAGAATGTGAGATAGATCTAGAAAGACTAATAAATTTAATTAAAATGAATAGGAGAAAAGTACTAACCTTGAAATGTTACAGATCTGAAGAATGTTGTTTTTGGGGGTCTTCACAGAGTTTCTAGGAAATTTGCAACCAGATCTGGAACAGAAACACAGAGACGAACAAAACCTAGAAATGTTTTTCCAATCTGACACAGTTTCGATTTTGACCCTCAAGTCATTGTCACCATTGACCCAAAATTTCTTATTCCAAACTAAAGTAGAATCGACCTCAAAAGTCTCCGACAGAAAATTTGTTTCTGGATCCCAATAGTTTGCCAAAAAGGGTATCCAAATATGCACTCTAATCCGCTATTCTAAACTTGTACCTACAAGAAAAATGGATTTGTTTGTTGGGGGGAGGGGTTTGCCTTGGTCAAAGCCCATTTTTGAAATTAACCTTAAAATATAATTGAAATTGCATAAATAAACAAAGCAAATAGAACAATTCACCTTGCTTATGTAGAAGCCCATGTGGCGGATTCGAATCCGTGGAATCACAAGTATGCATGCACCAAATGGATGTAGAATGTAGAATGTAGAATATAGGATGTTTCAAATCAATTGCTTGTAGATATTCAACACCAATCTTGAATGAATCTTGAAATAGGAAGAGGCTTGGATGAATGTGGATAAAGAAATCTTCAATAAGAGGGCTCTATAGAGCTTGAATCCTTCAATGGCTACCAATGGATCTTCTTGATGAATTGAGTGCTTTAGAAGTGCTTAAATGCTTGAGAATGGATGAATGCTTCAATGGATACTTGGATTTCTTGAAATCTTTCTTCTTCACCTTTGGATCTCACTTCTTAAGTCTTCAAGTCCTTGTCTTAGATTTCTCTTGCTTATGATTGATGATGGTTAGAGAAAATGAGAGGAGAAAGATTCCTTATATATGAATCCAGGGCACAATCTCCTAGAGAGGTCTACATAGGAGAATTAAATTCCAATTAGGCCTATACCCCTAGAAGAGGACCTATATTAAATATAATTTAATAATTGTTGCTTCGAAGACCAAAATAGTCAACCCGGAAGCGGGAATTAATTCTTTCCGAAGCCCGACATCTGAAAAGCCCGGGAATTTGAAATCTAGACCTTAGGTCAGAAAAAGGTCAATTCTGACCTAGGTCAGGGTCAAGGTCGACCTTGACCCAGAAAGGTCAATTTTGACCCTGAGGTCAAAAATCCCAGTTTACAATTTTGAGTGTCAGAAACAAGCTGGAAAAAGTGGGAAACGAGGCAGAACAGGGGAAAAATCTAGATCCAAGTCAGATACCCATTCAAGGCGCTTGACATGACCCCAAACCACTTACTCAGAAGGCTAAAAAAATCTACAATGGAAGTTCTTCCATTTTTTGACTATACATTTAGCCCCCACTTTAGCAAGAGTATGGAATCAATGCAAACTCTTGGTAAAGGAGATCATAAAGAACAAATAATCTTATTGAAATAAAAAGGGACAAAGGAATCCTCAAGCCCCTAGGGACCTAAGTATTTATCAAACCTAAGATCATGATAAGAGAGACATCACTAGTTAAGGAGAAAGAGAGAGAGGGTGTGATTACCTCGCCCAATGAGAACTTATGTCCCATTGTGAACCACACAAGGAAATAGTGCAACTCAAAAGATGGAGTTGAACCGCCTAGTGAATGTGGCTACTCACTAGTCAACCCATCAGGGAGATCTAGTCTTAAGGACACCTTCTAACCTTAAGGGATCAAAACATTGTAAATTGAAACTGGAGGGATCAAGAGATCCATATAAATTTAAACTAGAGGGATCAAGAGATCTTGTAAAGTAAAAATTTGTGCTTTAAGGACTAGTCTTTAATCCATAAAGGGAAAACAATTTTAAGTTTTGAAAATATTTTGAATGTGTGTGTGTGTAAAAATTGAGTAGAGTGTATTCCCCCATGTTAAAGTCATTGCTAACACTTTAACAGGAGCAATGGCTTTAACGGAAACATAAACAACTCTATTGATTACGTTTCCACTATGAGATGCCCCCAGACAAAGAAAAATTAAGGGAAATACCACATAGACATACAAAGAACACATAAGGGATCTACCTACTGTGGGGTCAGTAAGATCATAAGATAATATGTATATATAGATATTATATTATTGCAAATAAATTAACATCATTCCCCAAACAAAGTAGAACTACAATCACAATGGAGGAAATAAAATACAAGAGTTACACATAAGAGTCTTTTCAAATCAAAACATGGAGATCGAAAAGAATCAGTGCTACCATGTCGCAAATCCAAGCAGACTACACAAGGAAAACATTTACGAATAATAGTGCAAGTACAACATAACATGAAAATAACATATAGCAGAGTAAAGATACATATTGAGGAATTGTACAATAGGTTTGATTCCTTTATCACCTTGCACCAACAAAGTAACAAGGGTCGTATAAAAGAGTCTAACAAACATTTAGAAAACACATTATGGGAGAAGCACAATACAACATGCAAACACAAAAAGGACTACCATGAAGGATAAGCTGATAAGGCACATTGCCTACTCTCCCCATCTGGGTTTATATTATTTAGGGAAGGTGGGAAACTCGCAAGAGGGACTATATCCAGTATAGTAGGAATAATAGCTAATTCCAAACAAGGATCCTCTTGAGAATCATGTTGCTCGATACTAGGTGTAATTATCAATTGAGTTGAAAGCATATGAGGTAAATCAATATCAAGATCGATGGTCTCATATTCATCACTAGGATCATCAAGAGTATCCTCCTCGTCAAGATTAATTAAAATAGGATGTAAGATGTAAATAGGATCATCATACTCATTCATCTTAACATCATTATGAACATTAAATTCTTCCAACAAATCAAGCATAGGTTGGTCGAAAGAAGATAAATAATTTTGAAGAATAGAAGCACAGACCCTAGCATTAGCTCTATGCTTCTTTCGACGTTCATTAGTAGATTTACTACGTTTTGCTTTATTTGATACATGTTGAGAACTAGGAGGAATAACAACTAGTTCCTTCATAGGTTCTATAGGAGGATTGGTAGGATTCTTAGTAGGCTAAGAAGAGACATTGGGAGGTTGAGTAATAGATCTAGCAGTAATGAATAAAGGAGGTATGGAAGGCGTAGGAAAAAGACCACGATTAAGATCTATTTGAGGCATGCTTAACTCGACAATCTTACGATGTTTATATGATTGGTATGAATGAAAAAGGTTATCAAGGTGAGGAGGACATGAATTAGGTAATGAAGGCCAAAATAAATCAAGAGTAGCACAATATCTAGGCCTAGAAGGTTGATACAAACTATGATGAATTATTTTCACTTCTCCATTATGAATGAACTTAAGACATTTATGAATAGGAGAAGCAATAGAATGCATAGCAGTTATCCAAGGCAAACCCAATTCGACTTGAAACTGATCAGAAGTAGGAACGACAATGAAGGTAGTATCTACAACTTTACCACAATGTTCAATAGGCAAGTTAATAGAACCAAATGCATGATAGAGAAAACCATTGCAAGTTTGGATCCATGCATCAAATGGATCATAAAAATCACGTTGTAGGTTTTTCATAAAAAGGTTTTCCTCAGTAATGAAATTTATTAAAGATGTGGGATCAACAAGACAACCGCGTGTAGGTATCTTAGCAATCCTAGCATAAATATAAAGGGGACCATCGGGAGCCTTAATAGTCCCAGCATCATCAAAGGTAATCGAGAGTTCCCTAGGTCATTTATCCTTAGTTTGTTTTTGAGGTTTAGGTGGAACTTGAAGTTTAAGTGGAGGCAAAGGATCTTGAGTAGTAGGTTGAGGTGAAACAACACACTCCACATGATTAACAATGTGATTGAGATCATTCATCTTTGAATCGTAAATAATATCCACTGAAGATGGTTGAGAGATGGTATTAGTATCATGTGTAGGTAAAGGATTTGTATAAATTTGAAGGTTTTGATTAGGAGGAGAGACAAATTTGTTCCCATTACCATCAAAATTATCAATAGATAAAGCATTAAAATTGATTAAGTCTTGAACCTTATGCTTTACAGAATAACATTTTTTAGTATAATGGAAATTATGTCGATGGTATTGACAAAAGCTTTAGAATCAAAGGATTTTGATGCTATCATGGTAGGGAGAAGAGGTCAAATAGGAGGCAAGGAAATCATATTAGCACTTAACAACCTACTCATAATAGAATGTAAAGATTTAGAGAGAGGAGTAAATGTATGATTCATACAAAAAGCAGTGGATGCAAAATTGACATTGTTGGATGCAACAACAACTTGATCAGCAACCACATTCGTCTGTTTATTAATCTTGACATAGTTGTTAGGTTTCTGAAACTTATTAGGATTAGGAGCAGCGCCACTCTTATCAACTGGAACATGAGCCATTGGAGTGTTTCTCTCAAATTGACTCACTTGTAATTGATAATGATGAAGTGATGCACAAAGTTGTTGAAAAGAGGTAAATTTAGTAAGAAAAATCTTATCTCTAATATCCTTTTGTAAATTTTAAATAAACATATGCTAAATATCAATATCAGGAACAAGATAAGAAATCTGAGCATACAAATGCTTAAATCTACCAATAAAATCAGACATTTTTTCCTTAATGGTTTGTTTACAATGCATTAAATCAATTAAGGACACTTGCAGACCAATATTATTTTGAAATTGTTGGATGAAGGTATTAGCAAGTTTAGGAAAAGAATCAATAGAATAAGGAGGTAAAGAACAATACCATTGCAAGGTCTTATCACAAAAAGTTATAGCAAAAAATTTAGCTAAAATCCTATGGTCATGAGAATAATCACTACAAAGGATTTGAAATGTTTTAACATGAGTAATAGGATCACCTTTACCATTGTAATTCTCAAGATGAGGCATATCGGCTTGCTGAGGGACAGTAGCATGAATAATTTCTAAGGATAAAGGACTACCCATGTCACATGTAGGAATGCTAAACTTGGATTGGGTTAAAGATGCAAGTTGTTGTTGTAAAGATGACACAGTTTGAGCCAAACTAATAATTGTGGAATCATTGGAAGAAATAGGTGGCATAGAATTATTAGGAACACTAGGAAAAGTGTAGGAAGTGACGGGAATGGAAGACACAACTGGTGGAACACTTGGAACTGCAGTTGGAAGGGGATTGGAATAAGTAAAAGGCACACTATGATATGAAGGTTGGGAGGTAGGTAGAGATACCAATGGAACACTCACAGGAATATATGAAATTGGGAGAGATGTAGTCATCAAAGGAGGAGTGTAAGTAGGAATTCTAGGTAAAGGAACAAAAGAAGGTCTGTCACTACTGACCGGAGGAGTGAATCCTAGATCTTGAGCCTCTTGAGCTAAAGGTTTAACATTCAAATGCATAAGATGAGTGATACCACGCAAGAGATTAACACCTTGATCACTATCACGAAGGAATTTATTAAGAGCCTCTATAGCTTGGATGGAATATTGATTATGGTTTTCTTGAATAAGCCAATTTCCCATTTTATCAAGTTCTGTCGAAAGTTTTTGCACTTGTTCAGGAGGAACTCTTAAAGCATCATCCTCATCATGATATGAGTGAGAAGAGTTATGATCCATAGAAGGATTAGAATCATGAATGGTCAAATTTTTATTCGGGATCCTAAGGAAAGGAGAGGAAGACTCAGGATCAAAGGAACCCATAAGTCTACGGCTTAATCTAACCGTGATACTATAAGTAGGACTAGAAGTGGTAAAGCTCACACACCAATGCAATGCAAATGAACCAATTTAGGAAACACAAGATTTTGATTTTAATTTTTTTGGAATTGTAAATGCAAGAACATAAAAGAAAGCTAATCTAATATGCATGCAATATCTAACATAAAATATGTAAATCTAACACCAAAAAGAAAGAGTTGTCTATCGCAAGTTCACCAAAATGTAAGATATAAAATATGGTACATCTAAAATGCAAGAGAGATAATGTGTGTAATGTGTGGGGAAGATAAGATGTTCCTTTTATCCTCAAATACACAAATGAAGGATCCAAATTGATTAACCCCAAAGGAAGGGTCAATGCATAAATGAATCAATCGATTGGAAATAAGAATAAAGAAGAAGATCTTAAATTCTGTTTTATAGAAAATAATGTGAGATAGATATAGAAAGACTAATAACTTTAATTGAAATGAATAGGAGAAAAGTACTAACCTTGAAATGATATAGATCTAAAGAATGCTATTTTTGGGGGTCTGCACTGAGTTTCTGGAAAATCTGCAACCGGATTTGGAATAGAAACACTGAGACGAACAAAACCCAGAAATCTTTTCTGATATGACATAGTTCTAATTTTAACCCTAAAGTCAATGTCACCATTGACCTAGATTTCCAATTCTGACCTAGGGCATAATCGACCTCAAAATTCTCCGATAGAAAATCTATTTTTGGATCCTGATAGTTTTCTGAAAGGGTATCCAAATATGCACTCTAATCTGTTGTTTCGAACTTGTACCTATAAGAAAAATGGATTTATTTGTTGGGGGAGGAATTTGTCTCAGTCAAACCCCAGTTTTTGAATTAACCTTAAAATATAATTGAAATTGCATAAATAAATAAAGCAAATGGAACAATTCACCTTGCTTATGTAGAAGCCCTTGTGGTGGATTTGAATCCATGGATCCACAAGTATGCATGCACCAAATGGATGTAAAATGTAGAATGTAGAATATAGGATGTCTCAAATCAATTGCTTGTAGATATTCAACACCAATCTTGAATGGATCTTGGAATAGGAAGAGGCTTGGAGGAATGTGGATGAAGAAATATTCAACAAGAGGGCTCCATAGAGCTTGAATCCTTCAATGGCTACCAATGGATCTTCTTGATGAATTGAGTGCTTGAGAAGTGCTTGAATATTTGAGAATGGATGAATTATTCAATGGCTACTTGGCTTGCTTCGAATCTTGCTTCTTCACCTTTGGATCTCACTTCTTAAGTCTTTAAGTCCTTGTCTTAGATTGGTCTTGCTTATGATTGATGATGGTTAGAGAAAATGAGAGGAGAAAGCTTCCTTATATATGAATCTAGAGCACAATCTTATAGAGAGGCCTACATAGGAGAATTAAATTCCAATTAGACCTATACCCCTAGAAGAGGACCTATATTAAATATAATTTAATAATTTTTGCTCCGAAGACCAAAACAACTAACTCAGAAGTGGGAATTAATTCTTTCCAAAGCCCGATATCCGGAAACCCCAGGAATCTGAAATCTGGACCTTAGGTAAGAAAAAGGTTGATTCTAACATAGGTCAAGGTCAAGGTTGACCTTGACCTAGGTCAGGGTCAAGGTTGAGGTTGACCTTGACCCAGAAAGGTTGACTTTGACCCTGAGGTCAAAAATCCCAGTTTGCAATTTAGAGTGTCAAAAATAGGCTGGAAAAAGTGGGAAATGGGGCAAAACAAGGGAAAAAACTAGATCCAAGTCAGAGACCCATTCAAGGCACTTGACATGAACCCAAACCACTTACTCGAAAGGCTAAACTAGTCTATAATGGAAGTGCTTCCATTTTCTGACTATACAGTAGAATAACCAAGGAAGATACCTTCATCACTTCTAGCATCAAACTTCCTTATCTCGTAGTCTCTTTTGATATAGCATTTACTTCCAAATATTCTAAAATATTTTACAGTAGGAGTATGATCAAACTACAACTCATAAGGAGTCTTACTTGTACCTTTTTTATCTGACTTCTATTTAAGGTGTACACTACAGTACCAACAACTTCTCTCCAATGAACATGTGACACATTTTCTTCCAGTATCATAGTTCTGGCAGCATCTAATATTGTTCTATTTCTTTGCTCTGCTATCCCATTCTATTGTGGTGTCCTAGGAGAAAATGTCTATCTGAATATTCCATGCTCTTCGTAGTAGGTATTAAATAAGTTTGAAGTAAACTCACCACCTCTATATGATCTCAAAATTTTTATCTTTAAACCTGATTCATTCTCAACCTTGCTTTGAATATCTTGAAATTTTCAAATGCCTCATACTTCTCTCTTAAATATGTAACCCACATCATTCTGAAAAAGTCATCAACAAAAAGTATAAAATGCCTTTCACCATAATAAGATCTTGTTGTTGTAGAACCACACAGATCTGTATGTACCAGATCCAACTTCCCTTTTGCTGAATAAGATTTTATTTTAAAACTACTTCTAGTCTACTTCCACATAACACACTCTCTACACATAGTGTTAGATGGTTTTATAATCTTAGGTAGATCTCTTACTGCATTAATCATACTTGCCTTCATAATATTATCAAAGTTAACATGACAAAATCTTCTATGACATAACCAACTATCATCAACCTTCGCAATAAAACAAGAAGCCTCAGATGTATTCAATTCAAATACATTACCTGTAGATTTAGTTCCAGATGCAATCAAGTCTCCTGATTTACTTCTGATAGAACATTTACCATCAATGAATTTTAATTGATAACCTCTGTCCACTAGTTGTCCAACACTCAACAGATTATGCTTGAGTCCATGAACAAGCAATACATTGTCAGTATTAATTTTTCCATCAAGAAGAAATAGATCCAACTCAGATGATAAGCTTAGGAATATTGTCACCAAATCTAAAAACACCACCATCATATCTTTTAGACTAACAAACTTGTTTTTTTTTAATCTCCAATCATATGATGTGAACAACCACTATCTATAACCCATTCAGATTTCTTTTCAACACGAGATAATAAGGATTTTTCTTCATGTATAGGTTCATCATCCTTAATAGCAATAAATCCAATTTCATCATAGTCAACATCGTCATCATAAAAAAAACCTTCACTAGCATAATAACATTCCTTGTCTTTTGAATACTTTGATTTGTAAAACTTAGGTTTATGTTTTGGAACCCTTGTAGGACACTAAGATGCAAAATGACCAAACTTATTGCATGAAAAAAATTTCAAAGGTAACTTGCCTTCAAATTTACCCTTACCTCTCTTTTCTCTTCTAGCGATCAGGGCTACCAATTCATCTAACTTTCTTTCTTCCTCTTGTATATGTTCCCATTTATCACCATAGTCTCCAAGTTCTTCTGTCAATTGTCGGTGCTCGCAATTCTAGATAAGGTCTTTTTGTTTCTATGCACAATCGCCTTGAATGCTGACTCAACTTTAGGTAGAATCTCCCAGTTCTATGGCCTAAAAAATAGTTAGCTTTCCAATCAACATCTCTCTATTAAAGTTTAGTGTCAAAGGTATAATCTCCTCTATAACTTGTACTTTAGTTCTGTATGCAGGTGTCAGAGATCTAAGAATCTTTGCAATCACTTCTTCCTCACTGTAAGTACCTCCAGAGTTCCTGATGCTAGTAACCACTTCAGTAATTATTTATGCATATGATCTAATGTTTTCATCATCTTTCATTTTCAATGATTCCATCTTTATTTTCCAGTTTTGTAGCTTCGCCTATTTTTCAAACTTATCTCCTTCATACAATGCTTCCAATATTGTCCAAATTTCATGTGCAGAATCTAAGTCTTTTACTTCTGTGAATTTGCCTTCAGAAAGTGCATTGATAAATGATTCCCTTGTGATCATGTTACATGAAAATAACTTCTTTTCATCTTCAATAGCTTTATCTAATTCATCCCCAGTCTTTATCTTTTCCTTTCTTTTTGTGATCATCCAGTAGTCGATTCCCAAACATAGCAAATGTGTTCTCATCTTGTTCTTCCAACTGTCAAAGTTTTTAGGATAAAATTTCAGACTATCCTTCCTGTAGTAAGTCATCTTAAGGATCACCTCAAGTTGTTAAGCTTTCTCTCTAAGGACCAATAGCTCTGATACTAATTGTTAGGAATAATAGTCCACAAGCACAATTGAGGGGGGGTTGAATCAGTTGTGAGACAGATTATTAATTATTAAACTTATAAACCAAAACTTCAATTCAAATGATAACATAATAAATGCCAACATAATAACACAATCCTTTGATGTCGAGGAAACCATGTTAAAGGTAAAAACCTGGTGGGAATTAGTACCTACAAATGATGTACTGAGAGTATAGTATCCTTGTTAAAAGATTTAACCCTGTTAGGAGCTTATTACAACATTACAGTACATAGTCCCTGTTAAAGGACAAACCCTATTAGGAGTCAAGAGTAATAGTGGGTTCACTACCCAGGCACACTTCCCAAAGAATGTTAAAGCCACAGTCAAGGAATTACAATCCAAACAAGTGTATATAAGAAATATACAATCTAGTGAACTATCTGATAGCAATTGTCTTTGCTTGGTCAGTTCCAATGAAGTACTACAATCAAAAACTCTGCTCTACATCCAACAACCAATCAAGCTTCGCAACTTCCACACTTCTCTATCTTTTCAATTACCTTCTCATCATTCCACTAGCACATCCTTTCAAAAGAAAATATCTCTCATATATACCCTATTACAATAATTGATTAGGTCGGCCAATTAAGCTTTCCCAATATATAAATAATTATTTAACCCCTTGCTAAGATACACAAGGTACCTAAATCAAGTAAACGTCAATTACAATATATCATATATAACACAAGATCTGTAATCCATGCTCACAATCCATAATGGACGCTACATCTTTGAAGACGGCCCCAAATAGGTCTGCTCCAAAATACATGCCACAACTGACGTCACCAACAATAACATGACTTGTGATCAATAAAAAAAATTCCTCAATATGCCTACTATCATCACTTAATCTCACATAACCTGAATCATCATCACCTATAAGATATCCCGAAAACACAGAGACTCGCTCTGTCAAGCGTCACTGTCACATTCCAGAAACTAGTCTTCACTAAAACATGTGTAACATCTCCAATATGCAATATTAATCCAAGTAACCTTAGGAATAAGGTCATCACACATCTTTCTTCGTATCCTCATCTTTGCTCATTCTGATTCATCCGTGTAGTGTCCGTACACTTATGTCAGTCATCATACAATAGTAATAACTAGTATGTTTACTCTATAGAAACATATGTTGACATCAGTGACAAAATATCAATACCAACAACATTAGTAGTACCCAATTCTGATATCATCCAACAAGGCCAAGATAGGATAACTTTCCTCAAATTTAACACTCCTCTCAAATAAAATAGCACGTGTCTCTAGATCCATAAGTTTGTATTCCTTAATAGTTTCAGGATAGTCAACAAATATGCATGGCCTACTTTGAGGTTCTAATGCCTTGCGTTTCTATAGAGGTATGCATGCCCAAGCTGGACAACCAAAAACTTTGAAATATTTCACAACCAATTTTATACCACACCAAGCCTCAAAAGGAGTGATTCCATCTAAGGCTTTATGAGGAATTGTATTTTGGATGTGATTGGAACAACTTATAGCTTCAACCTAAAAATTTGGATCAAGAGACTTAGCATGAATCATGCAACTAGCCATTTCCTTAAGAGTTCTAATATTCCTTTCTACAACACCATTCTATTG
Organism: Thuja plicata; assembly: GCA_018584345.1. NCBI lineage: Eukaryota > Viridiplantae > Streptophyta > Pinopsida > Cupressales > Cupressaceae > Thuja > Thuja plicata. Next base: position 4,546,672 of record MU225863.1, read on the forward strand.
TGGAGTGTATGCAACTAAATGATGAAGATCAATCCCCTCAAGTGTGCAAAATTCTATAAGTATTGAGTTCATATACTCCCTTCCATTATCTGTGCATATAATCTTGATGGATTTCCTTGACTGCTTCTCAATATGAGCCTTGAAGGTGAGAACCTTGTCAAACATTTCACTCTTGTGACCAAGAAATTAGACCCAAATGTATCATGAAAATATATCAATGAAGGCAAGGACATAGCAAGCCTTGACAAATGATGGAACTAGAAAGGGGCCTGCCACATCACTATTAACCAACTTAAGAACAAATGATGCTCTCCAAGACATTCCTTTTTCATATTTCTCTTTGGGATGTTTTCCCAATACATAACCTAAACATAGACCCTCTGAAAACTTGATTGTAGGTAGTCCTTTGACCATATTCTTGTTGTGATATTGCTATCAGGATTCAACTGTGTAGTTTTTTGAGTCAAACTCATTGACCCACGATTCATGAGTAGTGGTTCACACGAACCCATCTCTCATGAGAATGAATGGAACACTTAGCACTCAT